>MNCI01005578.1:382388-393213 GCA_015680685.1 Gnetum montanum | reverse complement strand
TACAAGCAAGCCTGGGAAGACAACGAACGATTAACCCCAAGTGTTTCTTGTGGCGTTAAGGCATTTAGTCTGCGGAGTTCGACCGGATCGCGCGTGTACGCTCGTTTCGTATGGTGGAGTGTAGGGGTACCTCGCCACTCATCATAGACAAAAAAATATTTTAGTTATATAGAAACTTCATTGTCTGTTTGGGTTACTAAAGCTATCTATATCATGTTATTTTGTAGAATAATCTTTCACAGATAGGAAGGGGTTGCAGACGAGGATGAGGACATGGACATGGACATGGATGTTTTAATGAAATAAGTAGTACATCTCCAACAAATATGGAAGATTCAATGAATGAACATGATCAACATTTGGAAAAATGTGCTCAACAATTGTTAAATATTTCACAACGAAGACTTGGACGTGGATGAGGAGTAGATGCGAACAAGGATGAGGATGAGAACATAGAGATGAAAAAAAAAATTAGTTAGCAATCATTCTTGTTAATGAAAATATGCATGCACCTCCATTGCAACAAGAAGTTCTTTTAAATAAAGGACGGAGTAGTGGTTGTGGTTGTGGACAAGGTCGAATATCTACACATAATGATGACTTGATGGTAGAAGATTAATTACTTATAAATCCAATAGAGGTTAATGCTATAGAATGAGAACGTGTACAAGACAACAACATTTTAGGTAATAAAGAAGCCAAGTAGAGGTGGCAGAGATGCTAGATTTAGTTGCAAAATTTAATTAGGAATGGGCTCGACCAAGACCACGAATGGAACATCAACAACATAATATTTCAAATATAATGAATCAAAAAATACCTTCTAAATGAATGAACAATCAGATATCTTATCCAAATCTTCATAAGTCAAATGCACAAATCATGCATGCAATTACAAGATTTTCAAGTGAGGTTACTAATTTCAATGTTCCTTGATCATGTGATATCTGCAATGAAAGTTTTTAAAGTATTTTTATGAAACTTGCAGAAAGGCTTGGTCCAATGCATTTAAGGTGTCTAGGAGAAAAAGAAATGGGGATCTTGAATCAAGATGATGAAGAGATTAAACATTTTTCTGCTGATAATAATATGGATCCAAAACCCCAACCATTAATCTTATCAGTACTATCAAAAGTTGAAGATATGCTTATAGTAAGAATTAATCCTATTTTACAAGTTACACATGCTATAGGAGGTTCATACAATATAAAGGACATAACATTAGCTTTATGCAATATGTATTTGAAATTGCAAATAAGCTACATTTGAGGATTCATGAAATTCCAATGTTAATACTAAGAAGAATTGATCAAATTGGAACAACCTATAACTTTATCATAAATAAAACACATGTGTATGCTCCCTTATTGTACAAGAAACAAAATGATCCATTCTATTAGGATATTGATGAGAGTGGTTACTCTAATAATTAGAGTGGGTATTATTAGAGTAGTTACTCTAATTATTATAGTGGTTATTATTAGAGTGGTTATTCACGGGTTACTCCTGGACCTATAAATACAATGCCCAGGCGCACAACAGGGAGTAATTCAAAAAAAAAAGAGTGAAAAAGAAGTCTGGTAGCAATCAAGTAGCAAAACTCTTGTAGTCTGTTTGAAGATTAGAGTATTTTCCAAGTGCTCGCAGCAGGAGGTCAAAGTGTGGATGGATCTTTATTCGAGCATTATGTACCTAAGCACACCTTGTGTATGGCAATAAAGACGAGCTCTTTGATTCATCCTTGAAACACTTGAGATTTGTTTTCTTACTTATTTATTTTATTTTATTTTCTTATGCATTTATTTTTATTTTATGCACTTTACATTTCTATTATTAGCACATCAATTCATTTTGATCAGTTAAGAAAATCATTAAATTACACTCAGTACGATCACTTCGAGCATGTGTGTAACACTTGGTAACCTAGTAACGATTAGCGTTTGGTAATCCCAGTTGTGTTGCACTGGTTCAGGATGTGTACATCAAGTGAGAATGGATACTGGTGTTAGGATTAGTTAAAGCGTAGTTAATTAGTAGTTAAGTTAAATTAGTCACTTAGTTATCTCTCTCCTCCCCTATTAGCATAGGACATAAAAACATAAAAGATATAAAAATTATATGCCTCAAGCTTACTTAACCATACAATCGTGACATACAAGTAAGTTTGGGAAGACAACGATCAACCAACCCGTTCTTGTTCCACAAAGGCGCATAGACACTTAGTCTTTGGAATTCAACTAGATCATGCGTGAAACACTTGTATTCGTATGGTTGAGCATAGAAGTACTTTGCCGCTCATCATTGGCATCATTGCTGGGGACTTAGTTGTTTGTGTGCTAACTAGAACATAGGAAATCATTCACATCATTGGAACGAACCCTTAGGGTTGGTTGAGAAAATAATAAACAAGAATACATTGCACACTGAACAGACAAGTATGCCTCCTTCTTCGTACAAAAGCACCTCACTGCCTAGGTCTAAAACAGAAAACAGTCGGAGGCGTAATACACATGATGTTGATCTACCAATTCCTCAACAAGTTCGAGTGGTATATATTCATCCCAATGAGTATATACTCAACTTCACCTTTATCCTCCATCAAGAAGAACAACTGCATTAGTGAGATTTAGAAGGTAACATAGTGTTACCTCCTGATCGTTCAGTCCTGAGCATGCTTCTTCATGCTCTCACACGAATTGGCATGCTGCACTTACACATAAAATATGTTGTGCAAGATCATGACTCAAGAGAATACCATCCCATGGAGGCACAACATCAAAGGGACTTGCAACAGGAGAGACATCATAAGTCTTTGAAGGGTAAGTGGTCCCAGGATGTCCCACATGTCTTATAGTGAAAATGAGGATGGTGAACCTACCTCAGGCAATCACCCACACAATGATGTTCCTCCCCTTGACTTTGGCCAAGGGGTTATGTATTAGAACCTTTATTCCACTATTCATAACCTAGGTTTTGATACCCACGGGCACAAAGGGTCTAAAAAAGGAACACAAACTCATGATAAAGGTGGACATTCTGATCGCAAGCACAATCGAGACGGAGACCGTCGAAGAGAAGGTAGTAGACACTGTCATGATGATGGCTCTCCTTCTTCTTCACCTTCATCATCTCCTTCATCCTCTCCTTCAATATCTGGATGCAATCATAAAGAAAAATACCATGGGGATAAAGGTAGGCAAAGTGGAATTCATAGATGAAACAACCAAGAAAGGGGACAAGGGCACTCTAGAGAGTCATAGTATAGAAGAAGGGAGAGTAGGGAACAACGTAGGCATCATAGATGCCATGGACAAGATGATCATGATGAACCCCTCCTCACTACTCGAAGTATGTTGGACATAACTAAGGCTATTAGAATTCCAACAAGGCATCAGAAAGATAGTAGGAATAAGAGATTAGATATAAACAACATCCCATGATTTGAAGGGGGATACAATGTTGATCCTCATAATCATTTACAAGCATTCCATGATGTGTGTGCCTTACAAAACATAGAGAATGAATGAAAAAAACTTAAGTTGTTCTCGCAGACACTAGTTAAAGAAGCCAAAAGCTAGTATCGATCCTTAGAATTGGAATCTATTCATAGATGGAGTACTATGTTATAATTATTCAACGATAAGTACCAAATGTACTCTCGAGTGTCCAACCTGCAAAAGAAAATCCAAGGCTGGAAAAAGGAGGACATGAACCCTTGGATGCTGCCATGGGCTGATACTATGCACTATTACATCGTTGTCCTAGCCATGGTTATTTGTAAAGGGATCAACTGCACCATCTCGTGGATGGGCTTAGGAATGAAACAAGAAGAACCCTTGGGACTTATGCCCAAGGGAGACTATCTGAGCTTACGTCCCATCAAATTCAAAGACTATTGGAGCAAGTTGCTAAGGAAGAAGGTGAGCTACGAAAGAGAGAAAGTGTGGAAGAATATAACCGAGATCCTTCCCTTCGGAAGAGGGGAGTAATATTTTGTGAAGATGAAGAAGAGTCACCACTCGAAGAGATGGTGAATAGGAAAAATTTACCTATCCAAAAGATGGAAAAGGTAGACCAAATGTGGAATTCTCTAAACAATAGATTTCAAACTATTCTTAAAATAGTAGAGGAGTCTAGAGAGCAAGGTAGTGATCATGAAAAAAGAAAAAAGAGAGAAGCTGAACATGCACGTAGTAAGGGTAAGGGCAAAGTTTCCATCATTGAAGAGGTTGTGGAGTTGGAAACAGAAAATGATAGTGGATGTGAAATATGTCAATATGACCATCCTAAGGGATGTTACCTTGTAATCTCACATCTGCAAGAGTCTAGGGTGTATGCACTCAACCCACGATTGAACAAACGACAAGCACCCCAAAGGCTGCCTTATCCTCAAGGTAACCCAAGGTAGTTCTAACAACCCTTAACATATTATCTCAATGGAACTCCACCACAACTGATTGAGCAATATCAATAGTGGTAACACCCAGAATCATGGGGAATGCCACCACCAAGGCAACAGTATCCTTATCGGTAACCTGACCCATATAGATATTGCGTACAACAGCCAATCTCCCCATGTGACTCTACTAGTCACATCACTCCTCAACCTCACTACCAAGCCTATGAGTATTATGGGACTCCCTCTTCTAGAGGTGATATTCCGCAAGCATATCATCCTTCTTATCCAGCCACATCTCTTCCACCAATAGCTCCACAACCACCTGCTTCCACGATGCAAGCTAAAATCCCTACCTAGTTGCAGCAACATAATGCCACAAGGGCTGTTAACTCTCAACCTACTATTGGTTCCAACAACCACATAAAGAAAAGACCTTTCTTTAGAACCAATAGGACAACCAAGCCATTGTAATCACAAGTGGCTAATTCCTTAGATGTCTTAGTATTAATTATAAGTTTGGAGCCTCCTTCAACCCAATCACCACACTCAACACATATAGTCATGCTAACACATGTCGTTACTAATTGGATCAAAGCTGGCCACCTTCCTAGGAAATTCTTTAGAAATGTACTATGTAAGGCTCTTTTGGATTTAGGTTCCTATGTCAACTTGATTTCTCAAGAAATGTACAAGGCCTGGAACCTACCTCTATTGAAAAAGAGCAACATCCTTCTAGAGCTGGCTGACCAGTCCATCACTATCCCATTGGGATTGGTGGAAGACATTGTTACCACTATTTGTGGGTGGTTGTACCCACTTGACTTCCTAGTGATTTAGGTAAACAACGGTAAGGGGGACTTCCCAATCATAATGGAAAGCACATGGCTAAGCACCATCGACGCATGCCTAGGAATCCACGATCTTTCCTTAGAAATATCAAAGGAAAATACATTCGAAAAGATCAAGAAGAAGAAATTTTTGTGCATCACATACTATGACATAGGGTGTAATTGCATGCATAGGTTATGGTTTGTGCAAAGTTTAACATTGCCTGCATGCAATCAGTGCATGCAAGTGATCAACATACAAAGATGCCTGTATGCAGCAGCCACACAATAGGAAGGCACCTAGTGGTTGATAGCTAATCAAGAAAGTAGTTCACTCATATGCATGAAACCAACTGAGGGTTTGACTTGTGCTTACATCGATAACATAGATGCATTAGAGTAAGTCCACCGCCAACTTCCAAGTCTTAACCTTGAAAATGTCAACTGGGGGAAGTTGGAAATCCTTGAAAAATTTAAGCAAGAGCCCCTCGAGCTGAAACCATTACCCAATAGTATGGAATACACATTCCTTAAAAACAGAAAACTAGTAATTATCAATGCTAAGTTTGCTTCTCAATAGAAAGAAGAATTTCTAAAGGTAATAAATAAATGGTCAGAAGCCTTTGCTTGGTCATATCCCGAATTAACTGGAATAGATCCTAGGATATGCCAACATAAAATTTAGACTGACCCCTCCATGAAGCCTCAAAGACAACTGCAGAGGTGATTGAACCCTAAGCTGAAGTAAGTAGTTTAGGAAGAAATTAAACAGCTTCTCAAGGTTGGGTTCATATATCGCATTGCTGATAGCGAATGGGTTAGCCCCTAAGTTATTGTGCCTAAAAAGGGAGAAAAATGGAGGATGTGCATAGATTTTAGGCTACTAAATATGGGAACATTCAAAGATCACTTTCCATTGCCATTTGTCAACCAAGTCTTAGACATCATCGTAGGGCATCGCTATTATAGTTTTCTGGATGGATATAGCGGATATAACCAAATACAAATAGCCCCAGAAGACTAAGACAAGACTACGTTCACTAGTCCTTGGGGAATGTTGGCTTACAAATAGATGTTGTTTGGCTTGTGTAATGCCCCTACAACATTTCAAAGACTAGTTCTAAGCATATTCCAACAACAGATAGGGAATGACATGAAGGTCTTTATGGACGACTTCTCCACTTATGGAGAAAACTTTGATCAAGCCTTGGACCGGTTGGAGCAAGTGTTAACAAGATGTGTGAAAACCAATTTGAGGCTCAACTGGTAGAAAATCCATTTGATATTTGTTGGTGACCGTTTGGGATGTGATTTTCAATGAGTGTCCTCGAACAGGATTTAGGTGCTTGTTGGTCTCTGGCAACACAAAGGCCCAGATACCTCCAAATAGACTTAGTAGTTAATGTGAGTATGTGTGTGTGCTGTTGCAGGATGCGGTTGTGAAAAATGAAACGATTGCATTGTGTGTAAACTACAAATGACTTATCTTAAAGAGATTCAGCCAACTTTGCCAAGTACTGTGAGTTATTGAGAGTTCCTATTTTGTTCAATTGCCTAGTCTACGTGGTCCTTATAATACCTACTTGTAACAAATAAAATTTTGCAAAAACATTTGAGCACAACTCTACAAATCTACTTCTAATTTTCCCCAGAGAAAGAAAAAGTTCCACAAGAAAACTAGAAATAGAGCGAGATTCAATGGAAATAGACAAAAAAGAAAGCATATTTGTATAAAGATCTCAAATATTTAAACAAGGTAAAATGATACGAGTAAACACTTCACAATAAAGCTATCCCCAAATTCAATAACTACAAATTATTCAAACTTCCAAGGCCCAAAAAAGTAATTTCTTTAAGACAATCCTACTATGCTACCAAAAAATTACTGTGTAAACTATCACGTACGAGACTCCATTTTGTCTAGATAATGGATGTCAACAATTGCATTCAACAGAACCTTCAAAAGACTTGATAATTTCTGATTGAAATACCATGGAGATTCACTTTAAAGATAAAAAGAAGCTATTCTGGTCCCATCAAAATACCAAAGATTTTCTGAACCCTCTTGACTATTGAATCGTTCAACGACATGACTACAAGTAGAGGCTCTCTTACAACGATCTCAATAGCAGTTCTTATACGTTGCACAATAACCAAAATTTACTACTAAAATGCTCTTAAGGCTTTCAAACACAAGTGCTTCTATGGCAAAATTTTAATAAAAATTTTCTATTGAGCAACAAGAACAATAGGAGAAATCTAAAAATCCCAAAATTACTTGCCAAGCATGATACTATCTAAACCACTAGCTAAACAGTTTAAACAGAATAAAAATAAAACATAACTCACACGACTATGAC
Organism: Gnetum montanum; assembly: GCA_015680685.1. NCBI lineage: Eukaryota > Viridiplantae > Streptophyta > Gnetopsida > Gnetales > Gnetaceae > Gnetum > Gnetum montanum. The sequence goes on along the minus strand of MNCI01005578.1, from coordinate 385,627 downwards.
AAAGAGGCTGAAATCTTTTCTTTAGCCAGTCATCTTACAAGCAATCTTTCACAATTTCTTCTTTACAATGCTCTTCCCAAGACCCAAAGTGTGTCTCCAAGTGAGAGCCCAAGGATTCCCCAAGTGTGGTATCAATGTCTTCTTCCAAGTCCTCTCCCAAAGTGTGTTTTTTCCACCTTGATCCTTGAAGCCTTTTTATAGGGTTCAAAGGTAGTTAGGTAAGGTACAACTATTTTGGATGGTTATAACCACCATAGAGACAAAAAAGCTGTAGTTGCCAAGTGTCTTCATTCACTTGCCAAGTGTCTTCATTCACTTGCCAAGTGGTCACCATGGAGATAAAAAAGTTGTAGTTGACAAGTGGCCCTTTAATCGCCAAGTGGTCACCATGGAGACAAAAAAGCTATAGTTGACAAGTGGCCTTTTTAATTGCCAAGTGTTCAATTCACATGGGACTTTGAACAATTATTGCACAAATTCCCTTTTTAAATCATAAAATATTTTATTGTTATTTACATCATAGTAGTAGAGATAATAACCATGGAGTTGATGCATACATGGATGGGTTAATATATAAATATATACGTAAGTGTGTACAATCGAATGCATAAATGGAGTGGTGCTCTCACATTTTCAACACAAAGCGAGTGTCACATTATGTAGATTATAGTTTAATCATGTAGACAGTATATAGTTTATAGTGTCAACACATAGCATTGCTTGGCGTTATGTAGTTTGTGTAGTGGTCGTTGTAGTCCAGGTTCCTGCTTTTTCTTTTCTACTACTACAGTCTTGCCTTGGCAAACTTTTTGGTGGCCAGATCTCTTGCTGGTTCTAGATTTTAATCATTTTTACAGCAAGGCTTGAGATGTCTTGATAACCCTTGATGGAAACTTCTTGAGCAAGAAACAGGGAATTCTTCGGAAAAATAGACCTAGAGCAACCAACTTCAAGCAAGTCCAAATCCTCAGGCCGAAGTAACAACCCTGGATCCAAGCCGTAGAGATCGATCACACCCCAGACTGCATGCTCATTGTGAGCCAACACATCGTTATGCAGAAAAGATCACAACAACCCAAAATAGTGAAACAAGAACTCTCTGCTGGAAACCCACACATGATCTCGACAACCCATATGACATTGCACCGCTCCAAACCCTACTGCTGTTAATGGCTTTTGCACACCTTCAATGGCAGCCGTTCGTAGAGTGGAAGTAATCGTAACTTGGCCATTCCTCCCGTACCACAATCATCAATAGAACATGTAGAGACCTTTGCCATGGGCTTACTTTCAATAAATTCGGAGGCTGCAAAACTTCCCTTGCTATCAGACGTCGATGAAGCTACCGAGATGTTTTTCATGATGGGAGGGCCATGATGTTTGACATCCAAAACATAGGGCGATTCATTAAACGGTGGCACTTCATTATCCCGAGGGGGGGAATCACTTTGGATGTTGTGTACAGAAACATTGGCCAGGAAACAAAGCTCACGTTCGTTTGACCTCCTCCTCCTCCTCCTGCTGCGTTGTTGTCATTTCCAAAGATCACCTTCACGTTATTATCATGACTCCTAACCTTCCTGTTAGTAGAATCATTGTCTTGCAAGGCAGCATTCGCATTCACATTTCTTGTCGTGGCCCTAGAGCTCATCGGCTCCAAAAGCTGATCTAAAGCAATAGCCGAGAAGCTTGACATTGCTGCAGAAACGTATTTCGTGAAGGGTTTGAAAGCTTCTTTTACTGCGTTTGCATCAACAATGTGACCTTTGAGGCCACAAAACCCTCCAAGATCCAAATTGAGTGGTAATGTCATAAAATGAAAAACACAGATTGGTCAAGGTTTTCAGGAGAATCAAAATCACAATGATAAGGCCATAGTGGTTCTTGAAAATTCTGGTATGTGTGACTCTTGCATTGTCTACAAGAAATCAGGAGGACTGTGTGATGTTTCGTTTATCTGCACTGCCACTCCATTAGTGGTGCCTGCCTTCCATGTTGTTTTTTATTTAAAACCAATGAAACATATCGGTATCCCTGTTAATATTAGTCCTACAAATCCTATCAGGATTTTTCAAAGCTAATTTAATCTTGTAAGACACTTTTGGTTCCCAACTCATCATAAGATTTGTATTTATCGGCATCCTACATTTGGTATCATTTTGCATTGCTTTATTAAGAGATGAAATTTCCTTTGTTTTCGCAGAGGCCTTCCTTCCTTAATTTGTGTTACAAACAAAAATTTTTCTAACTGCATAAACCTTTAATCATGTCAACCTGTTCCATGAAATGGACAAATGTGCCAACAATAGTCTAAGAAGGCATAGTACTAGGGCACAAAATCTCACACACAGGGATAGAGGTAGACCCTGAGAAAATCAAAATTATCCAAGGAATTACTCGTCAACCGAAAACTGTCAAAGATATTCAATCATTCCTTGGACATACTAGCTACTACACAGAGACAAACTAGTACAATAGCATTCTTACCTATCTCCTCATCCAACAAACACCACAAGAGTTAAAACTTAAGAAGAAACAAAGGTTTCTTCACTGAGCCAAGTACTTTATGGAGATCAATGGGCAACTTTACAAAGTATGTCCCGATGGCTTGGTTTGATGGTGTGTTCCCGATATAGATTAGTTGCGAATTCTCTAAGATGCTCATGAGGGTCCTTGTAGGGGTTATTACGTTGGGAAATGAATGACCATCAAGATCCTACTTACAGGATAGTATTGGCCTACATTATTTCGGGACGCCCATCGTTTTGTCCAATCTTGTGAGTGCTGTCAACGTGATGGGGGAATGCCTACTAGAATGGAGGGTCTGAAATAATGGATTTAACCATTAGAACTCTTCAACATTTGGGGAATTGATTTTATGGGGTTGATTACACTAATGTCCAATGGAAAAGCTTATATTATTGTTGCCATTGATTACTTAACAAAATGGGCTGAAGCAGCTGATGTTAAAGATTGTACATCATCTATAGATGCACGATTTGTTCAACAACAAATCATAAACAGATTTGGTATGACACGTGCACTTATTTCAGATAATGGTACACACTTCATAGGTGAAACTTTTCAGAAATTAATGGAATGCTTAGGGGTTGAGCATAAATTGACTACACCATACCACCCCCAAGCGAACGATCAAGCAGAAGTCACCAATAGGGAGATTACGAAGATATTGATAAGAACCATTAACAAGTTTAGGCAAGACTGGAGCACTAAATTAA
>MNCI01005578.1:369007-382189 GCA_015680685.1 Gnetum montanum | reverse complement strand
TGGGAAGGACCTTATATTATTTATGCAACTTTTTCTTCAGGGGCCATGACAATATACAAACTTGAGAGCTTAGATAAGAAACTTTTGGTCAACGTGCAACAAACCAAACCTTTCTAGGAGCTTAGGACAGCCAGTACATATGCTACCTCTCTTGATGGACAACCTTACTCACTATTTTGGATGTCCTCATTCCAACTTAGTCATGGGGGAGATGGCCACCTATGCTAATTGTTCTGGGCCCTGAGTTTTTTTTTGAATTTTTTTTACACATTTTTTTCTTACACATTATTTCAAATTTTCTTATTTTTGTTTTAAACCATCATTCATATTTTTACTATTTCTTTGTTTGTTTGGTTACTTTTATTCGTCATCCACTAAGTGCTCATGATGGTGGATTGAATTATATCATATTGATTGCTAATGTTTGATTTTTACCTTTGAATTATGATGCTGATATTAAGGCATGGTTCTTTTGGTAAAACAGGCAATGAGTCCATGCCATCCACTCATCAATAAAACTCTATGGTATCCTTTGGATTGGAACTATACAATCCCTTTTTTCTAAATAAACTTTTAATGAATTAGTGGCTGGGTACTTTTGAAACCAAGGAAAGACTCAAAATATGAAAAGGGTGTGACTTCAAGGGGATTTGATGCATTTGTGCTAGCCATTCTCTTGGGTGCTTGGATGCTTTTTCTTGGGTTTTCTGCCATTCTGAGATTGTTAAAAAATTGAAAAGATGAGTGAATAAAAATAAGTCTTTGCATGGTGTGGTTCTCACACAAGAAAAAAAAAAACAAAAACAAAAAAACAAAAAAAGAGAGTGAGAATTCAAAGCACACCCCTTAGACATAATAAAGAAATATGGGCTACACGCACTGGTTATGGAACTGGAAAGACATGTTACCCATGCCTGAAGGTTCCCTCTAACTAAGGCTCTTTCTTGCTTCCTACTTCTCTATCTCGCTCTCTTTGGAATGGTGGTAACTTTTTGTGGAAGCATTCTTGTTACTTCAGGAGGATGGATTGGTCAAGTGTATTGATGCGAGGTCACTGGATGTGGTTTGTTTGAGTCTGGATTTGGGATGAGTTCTACTCAGTCACATTAACCATAAAGTACACAAGGGGCTTTACAAAACCTTGTTCTTGGGATTCCATTCCATTCTTTCCTCTTCATCTTTCTTCCAATTTTCCACTTCATTGCTAGTTTTATCATTAGTCTATTTCTGGGTTGATGCATTATTCTTTTTTTTGGTGAGTTCTTGTGGGTAAGTTTTTAACTCTTACTTCCAAATGACATTCCTAAAGCCTACGGACTTTTTGGTTTGTGGGTTTATTAGGGCATAAAAGGCATGAGCTTGCTTTGGGTAGGACCCACTGACATTCCTTTTTGGTGCAATTGTTAAGTTCTTTTCCTTAAATATTTCTTGCAATCAATGATTTCTTGTTTTTCCCCATCCATGACATCCATTTTATTAGTGTTGCCATTGTTATTTTTTCTGATCTTTCTTGTTCGTCATATTCTTTCATCTTCTAGCTACTAGAGGTTCGCTCTTAGTCGTGGGGGCCCTGGCACAAATCTTTCAATTTTTTCCATTTTACTAATTGCCTAACCCCTACACCTTGGATAGTTGCCAGTGATAAATCTCTGAACCAATTTTTGTCATAATCACAACTCAACCAATGCACTTCATATTGAGGCAAGGTATCAACTACATTGTGGATTATCTATCCTTGATCATTTGTGACTATGTTGTGTGTGCAGATGGTGATCATACAAAAAATGGGCTTGGCTTGGAGGAAGCACTCAGGATGGACTAGAACTAGAGCATTTACGAAAGGAGCAAGTCTGGTGGTGTGGCTATGGATAAACAATGGAAGGCACAATCTTGCCATTGGCAGCAACATGCTTCATTTTATTTTTCTTTCTTTCTCTACAAGCTACCAAATAAAGGATTAGATGTCATTTATGTACAAGTGTTCACCACAATGGTCATGAACACTAATGTTGGAATATGCTTATTGATTCATTCATTAGGCATGTTGAGTCTATCATCCCATTCCACCATTAGTTGTCAATTAGTTAATAATCCCATACCTTCTCAATATTTTGTAAGGAACTCAAGGACGAGTTTTCATTCAGTCATGGGGGTATGATGAGAGTGGTTACTCTAATAATTAGAGTGGGTATTATTAGAGTAGTTATTATTAGAGCAGTTATTACCAAGTTACTCTTGGGCCTATAAATACAGTGCCAAGGCGCACAATAAAGAGTAATTCAAAAGAAGGAGTCAAGAAGAATTCTGGTAGTAGTGAAGTAGTAAAACTCTTGTAGTCTGTTTGAAGGTTAGAGTATTTTCCAAGTGCTCGCAGCAGGAGGTCAAAGTGTGGATGGATCTTTATTCGAGCATTGTGTACCTGAGCACACCTTGTGTACGGCAATAAAGACGAGCTCTTTGATTCATCCTTGCAGCATTTGAGATTTGTTTTCTTACTCATTTCTTTTATTTTGTTTTTTATGCATTTATTTTATTTTATTTTATTTTATGCACTTTACATTTCTATTATTAGCACAACAATTCATTTTGATCAATTAAGAAAATCGTTAAATTACACTAAGTACAATCACTTCGAGCATGCGTGTAACACTTGGTAACCTAGTAACAATTAGCGTTTGGTAATCCTAGTAGTGTTGCACTAGTTCAGGATGTGTACAATAAGTGAGAACAGATACTGGTGTTAGGATTAGTTAAAGGCTAGTTAATTAGTAGTTAAGTTAGATTAGTCACTTAGTTATCTCTCTTCTCCCTTATTAGCACATGACATAAAAAATATAAAAATCATATGCCTCAAGCTTACTTAACCATACAATTGTGACATATAAGTAAGTTTGGGAAGACAAAAATCAACTAACCCATCCTTGTTCCATAAAGGCGCATAGGCACTTAGTCCTTGGAATTTGATCGGATCATGCATGAAACGCTTGTATTCGTATGGTTGAGCATAGGGGTACCTCGTCGCTCATCAGATATCGAAAGAGATGAGCATGCTTTGGATGATGTTAGTGATATAGGAGATGTTAATGTCTTTGAAAGGATTTGTTATATTACATTATCTAAGGAGGATGACAAGATGAAGTTGCAATTTGATGGTCCTTTGTTTTATTTAAAGGAGGAAAATATTATTAGACACACATCATTTGTAGCGTCACACCTAGTTATTCTAGGAAAAGAACTTGATCTAGTAAGAGCTTGGTTAGAAAATCCAAATGTTGAAAGTTCAAATTATGCACAATGGCTAGTACTTTCAGAGTCACCCATCAATGAGTAAAACACAATTGGAATGCTTTCAATGTCATTTCCAACATTTTTTCCACGTGGAAAATGTGACTTCCTTACAAGAATATCCAAGGATGTCATTTTACATGAATATGCTAGACATCTAATTCGATATAAGCATGGAGGATTTGGACGTCATAAAAGATTTAGGTATTGAAAATAAATTTATTTCACATTACTAGATAAAATTCTATGAACTAATTACGTATTAATTTTATTTTTAGGTATCACATTTATAGCATGATAACAAGACATCATGCATTGAAGTCAATATTAGTATTCTTAAAAAAAATTATAGAATCACTGTTAACAATCCAATAATTATGTGAAGGACTAAAAAATGCACCATTAGATAATTTTGTTGATAATTTGATGAGATTTGGAATAATAATACAAGGAATACCTTCCTATTGGAGAAAATGAAAAGCACAATTGTTTGATTTGATAAATGAGTTGAGTGCACTACGTATTTATTTACTTTGAGTGTAGCAAATCTGTACTGGCTAGACCTACATAAGGTAATGCTTGGAGAGCCATTGGAAACTATTTTTGCAATAAAGAAATAAAAAATGAAAAATATTATCAAGAATCTACATATAGTTGTCGAGTTTATGCATCTTTGACATAAGGCATTTTGAGAAAAAGTATTATTTGAGGAATGAAATGTGGTTGATTGTTGGATAAGATATGAATGGCAACATAGGGGATCACCACATGTCCATGGCTTTCTTTTGATCAAGGGAGATCCAAACATAGATGAACTTGACTGGAATGATCTAGAAGTAATTAGAAAGATGAGAGCATTTTTTGATGCAATAACAAATGCATGGAATAGTAGATTCAATCAAGATGGAATATCCAATGATGTAAGTTATTTGGAATTTTTGAACTTTTGTTTTATTAATTTTAAATTTTAAAATATTGTTGAAGTTATTTGAGACAATCATTAAAATTATACAATTCTTTCATTTGCAGATGCAACGTGTTAATAATCCCAAGCATCCATGCAAGATTGAAAGTCAACAATTACAATTCATGTATATTGATATTGATTATGATGAGCTTTTAAATTTTGTTTAGCATCATACATAATGTAAAAGAATAGTGTGTTTAAGAATTTGAAATAGCGTGCAAATTTATAGGTAGAATTATATTTATTTGAATACATTGGTTATTATTTACACCATGAATGTATTTGATCCAAAAAAATTATATGAATTTAAGATTTTCCTTAGGTATAATGTTCCATGGCCATTGCAGGCTTAATCAGAACTATTTCAAGATCCATAAAACAAAATTCATGTTACTATGAACCATGTCAAAATGATTCAAAATTTAATGTTCATAATATGTTGTTGTTCATAATGATTCTTCAAACATGGAGAGAAAAAACAAACTTTCAACCAGTTCTTGAAAAATATCTTGTTGTTAAGTATATTGCAAAATATGCAACAAAATCTTAAATGAAGTCAAGATCCTTTCATGATTTGTTAGTTTGTATTGTGGAATCTCAAAACCTAGAGGAAAATGCAATGAATGCATACAAAAGACTCATGATGGATGCTATAGTTCATAGAGACATTGGTGCTATGGAGGTTTGTCATACGCTATATGAACTTCCATTGGTTGAATGTAGCAAAATATTTGATACTATAAATGTTTCTAGAGATATCTATAAAAGAGTTATACTGGTTGAACATACACATCCCTTATCAATGCATATTAAAAGAGACCATTGGAAATGGAAGGATTTTCTTTACTAAATGCTGTGAAATATTTTATGTTTACCTCAAAAAAGAGAGAGGTGCCAATGTGGAAGACTCGACCACAACCAGTTGTTATCAAAACATATCCTAGATTTAGAGTAGCTCCAAGAGTAGGAGAGAAAAAAATGGATAGATTATTGTTGGGCATAGTTGCTACTACACTATCCATTTAGAGATGTAAAATGTGATTTGGGAAGAAATGATAAGAAATTGACCTAAAATAGATTTCTTTTTGGCACATATATATTCGATGAAGATTTTGAATGTGCTTGCTAGGAAGAGAGATAGTATAGAGATATTACTCTAGAAAGACATCATGCTATTGAATATGATTTTGAAATAATGAATTGACATCTACTTGCATCAACTCATTTTCAATGAAGTGAACTTAAAATGCTTGGATTAAGGGATCAAAATAGACAACACGAATGGTCAACTAGCTATCATGGAGAAGATGTTGCAAAGATTGCTACATCTTTTGTTCATAGTCATAGATCACATGGGATAATAACACCTTCAAGAAATGACTATAATGAGGTAGACTTATCTTCCCTAGGAGTTCAATAGAAGAAATGCTACAAGATTATCATCAGCCATCTCCATATGTAACAATTGGAAGTTGATGGAATTGATTCACTATTGATGATTATTCAAAGTATAGCAAGGATAGGAAAATTGTATCTCATTGATACTATTCATAAAGAATTTTGTTGAACTTTTCCATTGGGAAAAAATAGCTCATTGGTGCTTGCCCCTACTAGTGCTGCAGCATATAATATTAATGTAACTGCAATACATTCTGCATTGAAGATTGGAATTAAGAAGTATAAACCACTAGCTACATCAGCTTTGGCATCGTTGCAAAATAGATACAAATACATAAAGTATATTGTTATAGATAAAATGAGTTTTATAGGTGGAAAATTATTTAGTAGCATTGATAGAAGGCTTAAGGCAATATTTTGAGAAAATTGATTACATAATTTTGGTGGTAGATCAGTGATACTCATTGGAGATCTTGCATAGTTTTCGCCTGTGAAAGATGTTATACTATACATTTCATCTCATATGCATGTGAAGAATTTGTGGTTAAGATTCAATACATTTTTACCTTTGGATGGTGTGTATCAGCAAAGGTGTGATGATCCATGACAACAAAGATTTAGAGAAGTTTTGATGAATATATGAAAAGGAAAGATTAATGATGATGATTATGAATTTTTAAGCTTGATAATGCATCTTCCATTGACATTAGATGGGCAATATGGGTTTGAAGATTTTGTGCATTTATTTGATACAAAAGATAAGGTGCATATGCATAATGAAAAGGTATTACTAAAATTGCAGAAGCCAGTTGCATGATGCATAGTAGATAGAAACACAAATGATGTTAGATTTTGGGATGATTCAAAAGAAGAACTAGATAAAGTAGTGTTCATTTGTAAAGTTTCAAGGGTTATGCTTACTATTAATATATGGTCAAAAGAAAGATTGGTTAATGGTGCATTGGGAGTCATTAAAAAATAATTTACAGTTCGCACTATAAACCTCCACAATTGTCATCGTATGTTATCATTGGGTTTGACTCTTACATTGGAGTACTGTATGATAACAAACATCCTCGACAAGTACCCATTCCACCAATCATACGTGGAGGATCTCACCAACTACCATTGAGATTAGCTTGGGGTTTAACTATACATAAGTCACAGTGAATGACCTTGGAGAAAGCTTGTGTAGATGTTGGTAGTAAAGAAACAATAGGTTTTACGTTTGTGGCACTATCTTATGTAAAGAGTATTGACAGTTTGAAGATATTCCCTCCGATTTCCAAAGAAAGATACATTAAGATATCCAAGGCTTCTTCTCATCTTCATAATAGATTAGATGAATAATAACACATTAAATCTAATAAAGAATGAATTAACAATTTTTTTGATGATGTATTTTTACTATTTTGGATGTTAGAAAATTTTCCATTATGCATTTTTCAATTATGCAAGTTTGAACATTGATCATTCGTGTGTATTATAACATGTTCTTAATCATTCAACAATGGATTCTATGGTCTTATAAGCTACTATATTTTTGATTTACACTTTCATGAATTATTTATAACTTTAGAAAAATAATTATAACTTTCATGGCTTTCCAAAGAATGGATTTAAATGATGTATAATTGTAGATAGAATCCTTTTTATCTATTATGCTTAAATCATCACTGCAAGAGATGACTAGTGATCACTAGCTTGGTTATATATTTAGAATATATACCTATAATTTGGCCAAGAGAATCTTATTCCTTAACAGGTAATAAGTTCTTTGAGTCAAAATTTTCATGACTTCTAGATGAAGAACAAGATTTAAGGATTACAATTTTCATGAATTTTGCATGAAGAATAAGATTTGTATATCAAATTATTTGTAATGATGGTTTTGGAAAAAATATATTTGCATTAGTTATTGTATGTTCTCATTCTTACTTGAATTTTTTATTTTTGTATGCTTTGATAGGCAATGCAAATTCAGCTTAGAATGAGAACATACAATAACTGATGCAAATATTTGTTTTCTAAAATCGTTGTTATGAAAAATTTGATACAAAAATCTTGTTCTTTGTCTAGAAGTCATGAAAATTGTAATCCTTAAACCTTGTTCTTTCATATAGAAGTCATGAAATTTTTTACTCAAAGAACTCATTACTTATTAAGGAATAAGATTCTCTTGGCCAAATTATAGGTATATATTATAAATATATAACTAAGCTACTGTCAACATTCACTTTCATTTTTGAATTTTCTATTAATTTTGTTTTAGTTGCAAAAATTTGTATCCATGATTGATTGACTCTAACAATATGATTTGTAGGTACTTCTTTAATATAGTCTTCTAGGTCATCATTAAAAATCTCAAAAAGAAAAAAGAAAAAAAAACTAGTAAAACAAGACAACCTTGCTTTACTCTTATATTACTATAAAACTAACAAGATTGTAAAGTTTCTTAATATTTTAATTAAAAAATTATTTCTATATGTAAATTTTGGATAGCATTGAGTGAACTAGAATCAATTTTAAGTTTAATAAATTTACTTCATAATTGTTCTCACACAACAAAGTCAAAAGATTTAGTAAAATTTACAAAGCAAATAAATGTTTTACCTTGTTTACCCTTTTCTTGTTCAATGTAATATTTGAGAGTAACCATATGATCTAGTGTAGAATATTTTTTCTTGAATCCTACTTGTAAAAAAATACATAAAATAATTTTTTTAATATAAGATCCTTATTTTTTCTTCAAAATAATACCTAACAATTTTGTAAACAAATTACTAATCTTGATCAATTTATAATTAATTAAATATAATTTTTATCATTTTTTAAAAAACATAACAACTCTACTAATCATCCACTTGCTAGTTAAACCATTTTGAAGCCCTTCATTAAGCATTTTCTAAGTCTCTCTTGAGACTAACTCTCCACTACATTTTAATAATTCAAGATATAATTATTTTGCATTTAAATCTTTTCTATAAGCATATAAAAAGGATAATTACCCAGAGCTATAATTTTCATCTCAAAAAGTAAGATCCCTAGAGGGTTGACAGATAAGTAAAAGCCTTTAAACTCTTCAAGTGCTTGCAACCATGCTTGAATTGAGGTCATCTACTTGAGAAACCAACATCTTACCATCATTCCAAATGATGGTCCCTTTTCCATGAGAATACATTTTTTGAATTCTATCTACTACCTCATAATATGTATGTAGTAAAATATCTAGTAGTATGCAACTACTTATAATATTTGTCTCATGATAATACAATTTCCATAAATTTCATCATTCTTGCTTTATCACTTGCATCATATTATTTTGATGCTCTTGTAGAAATTTTCTTTTTTTCTCTCAAATTCATTTCATGTAGTTCTTATTCAAAGCTTTTTATTATAAGAATTTTTAATAGCTAGCCTTTCTTATAGATATTCTTCATCAAACCACTTCTTCTTACCCATAAAATTTTATTACATAGTAATATTTTTTACAACCTATGACAATATGTTTTTTAATTAAATTTTAGATTTTTTATTTTCAACAAATTTTATCCTTCTTGTTAGAAAGATTCTATATCTACAACTATAATACATCTTATTTTTTGACATTTCTTATACTTAGAATGCATTCCTTTAATGAAAAATTGTGGAAAGTTATGTGAAGATTCTATTAATTTACCACCAACTTAAAAGTCAATGATTCTTGGTGCATTTAAAGGATGGTTGGTAGTAAATCAATATATACATATGTTCCTTACATTTCAAAAGTAAATATTGAGCTTGATATAAATTTTTGAATTTCATTTAAAATGAGAAGTTTAAGGCATTGTTCTTATTCTAACATGTGTCTTTCTATTTCACTTAATTCAGTATTCTCTTTGATGTTCTTTCCCATCAAGTCCTAATTTAACCATAATCTTTCATATCAAGTCATCCTTAATTCTCTTGGCACTATAGAATATCTATATACTTAAAACCAATCTTTGCATTAAATTCATCACATATATAAACTTTACCTTTTAATTGAAATTTTCTACTCCTTATTCTAAATATTAAAAGTGTAATTTTATTATAAACTTAGTTTTGCAGAATATGTTATGTCTTGTGGGTGAAAGTTAAAAAAAAGTAAGGAATACAAGGTGTTTCCTATTGAAGTGAACATGGAAGCTTGAAATTCATTCAAAATTAGTTGATATTGATTGAGATTGCATGGATTGATGTGAATCAATACACTTTCAACTCTTGTCATTGCTTGTCACTAAAGCACTGAGAAAATTGATTAGTCATAGGTCAAATTTGATGATATAATTGGAACTCAATTAATCAATGAAGATAAATATCTTTGGTGCCTTTTGGAAATTTGAATATATTAGGTGCCATCACTAAAGTGATATATATCGATATCACAACATCAATTGTTATCATAAATATCGACCGAGCATGATTAGCAAAAGAATGATTATTTAAATTTTTAATCTTGATGAATTTGAAGTTATTTTGTTTCAAATTTGAAAGCTTCTAGATGCTCTTAATATGAGAAAGATGAATCTTAAACTAGATCTATGAAAAGGATTGAGAAAAATGCAAGATCTTATCTACAAGATGATTTAGCAACTTGTGACAACTAAAGATGCATGTAAATGCAAATTTAATGAGAAAATATCACTAAAGCTTGATGTTTTAAACATATTTAACCTCTTGTAAGCAAGATTTGTACTTATCTTTATAATCTTTGATGATTTACTAAAGAGATTTGATAAAATGGATAATCTTTAATGAGTTCTAATCTTGAAGTATGAAATATCTTGAGAAGGAATTGTAAGAATGTAAATTGTGATTTTGATATTATGAAATTTGAGAGAGATTGTGATAATTGTGAATAAAAAAAGTGAAAAAAGGAAACTTCTCCTTGAAACTTCTTTAAACCCTTGATCTTTGGATGAACAATGCAAAAATGAGAAAAAAATGAATGCCTCTCTTATGAGGTATAAGGGGAGACCTTAATTTATATGTAAGGTTGACAAGTTATAGCATTATGCCTTATATCCAAAATTTTCCATTTTAAGACAGTTTTATATGTAAGTCAACCTTGTTATTTTACCATGAGACAAAGAAATAAATGATAATAAACATGAAATATAAAGTGATGAATGAGAGATAGGATGTGTGAAGAGCTCCCATCCATTCTACAATATGAAATTTCCTCTAAATAATTTTAAACCAAATATATTATTTGTGTTCATTAATTTTTGCCATCGTAATTATCTTTTGAAGCCAATTTTTGAAAATATAAGGTAATCCTCTTGATCATGTTCCTTGTTAATGAGATATAACACTTGATACCTTTATTATACTAAAACTATGCAAATCAAAAATTTTAGAATCCTCTTCATCTTAAGTTGTAGGACTTGGGTTTGAACCTAGATTGAGCCACTCATAAGGGATTAGGCTTTTGGTCATCCATTGCTCTTCTAGTGCGCTACCTTAGCAAGATGAGCATTAATCATCTAGGTGATGATCCTTTCTTCTTCCCATGTTTCAACCACTCCAAAAATATATAACTTCTTTAAAATATTAATATAATAAAGTGCAATCATTTTAGTAGCACTGCCACCATCTATATTGAAAAATCCATAGTACAAAGTATTCATGCATTTTTTAGAAATTCCTTATCTTTGATTACTACAATATACTCTACGTTTAGAAAAGCTACTATATCCTCTAAGTATGCTACTTTTACCTTTTTCTATTTTCCTTACAAGCTCTTCTTTCATGAGATCTTTATTTATTCAAATTTTTTCTCCTTTAAACTTACTAAGATTGTACCAAATTTTTCCTTGAGTAATTGAATCACTAAATTTCACAATCATATTACATGGATTATTAAGGAGGTGTTGAAATCCTAAAAATCATTGTAATATAGCTATACCCCAACATATATAGCTTCTCATTGCCCACCAAAATTGAACCCATGACTTGGAGCTTTTAAAACAAGAGTCTTACCACTAGGCTAATACCTCATTATTAATATGACATGAATCATCACTTTTGAGTCCAATGCGATAAGCATGCAAGTTTGTATTAGCCAAGATAATGAGATGCATTTTTTATTATAATATTAGAAAAAAAAATCTTTTCAATTAACTATTTCATTTGGACTTTTTGGTACCTTGGAAAATTAAAGATTTTTTGCTCTTTATCTTTTTTCTTCTTTTTTATTTACTAAATCACATAAAGCTCCAACAAATTGAGGAATTTCTTCAACTAATTTCTACTTTTCAATCATATCACATATAGTTTCTTGGTTTGATTCTGAGCTCAAATTTTTACTCATTATTTTTTGTTCTCTAATCCATTCTAGTATCAATTGTTGTTGTGTCATTATAGCTTCTAGTTGATCAAACATTGTCTCTTATTTTATAATTATAATGTCCTTGGCATGAGTAACCATCACTATTATTTTAAAGTCAGTATTATGTTGAACCATCACTATTATTTGTTCTTTCATTAGAATCTTTTGCTTTTCTAATATTTCTTTTTGTTCTTGCATCCATTTAGATATCACTTTTTAATTCTAAATAAACATTTCTTATACTATTCTTGCTGAGTAACTTGTTTTGTCTACATTTTTTCATTTTATTTGGAAGTTTTTTTAACAACTTCTTTTCTATTTTATCTGGAAGCTTCATTGCGCATTTCTGTTCTAATAGTAGAGCATAACTATGATCTCTCTTTACCAATTAAATATTATATCTTCAAAGATGTTGCTCTTGAATTACAACTTCAACTAAGAAGGCTTCGAGTGAAGGTTTAATAATTAAATCATTTCATATAGTATTAATTTCTTTTTATTTTATAGGTTGAAGTTATAAACTTATTAGCTTGTGTTGCAATTTCTTTCTTATTTTTTATTGTTACATTTATTTTTATTTGAACAAATTATTTTTCTCTTTACAAAAAAATCATTTATTAAGAAGTAAAAACTTGTGAGAATGCTTCTAAACAAGGGCAAGGCCTAATCCTTTTCCCACTCAAACAGAGAGGTTTTCTAGAATTAATTTTAAGGTTAAAAATTGAAAGGAATTCCCAAAACTATTGGGGCTTTTATTTAGACTCTCTTTTATATTGGTGATTTGATGTATTTTTATTTTTTAATTATTATTTATTTTTTGGATTCTAACACCCCACTACACCCCATGCCCATATATACTTAGAGTTTGACTATAGATACACTTAAAGAAAAATAGCTAACATTGTATATTAGAAGTATTACATAGGAATATAACAATGCCTTAAGTGTAACTTGAGCTAACAACATATTGCCTACAAATCCTTTTTATACAATAAGCTACTCACTTAAGTCACCTCTTATTAGCACTTCTTCTATATTGTGACTCATACAAAATAACACATAAGATTTATCATTTTTCTAAAGAAATCTATTTTTCTACTATTTAATATTATATGTTGCTCATCTTCTACCACATATAATGGGCACAATCAAAATATTCTATATTCATTTTGGCCAAGAG
>MNCI01005578.1:352356-365257 GCA_015680685.1 Gnetum montanum | reverse complement strand
AATAATTATAATATAATAATTATGAATGAGGTGTTAGCATCATTCATATCTTGTCCATTGTAACAATAATGTCAATGTACAAAAGCTTGTGATATAATAATAACATTATTTATGCATTTGTAATGTGATTTTTTATATCTCCACGAATGAATATGCATTACAGATATATGCTGTAGTGCCAATTTAGTTTGATCTCTTCGTATTCCCTCATGCGCATGTGCCAGATGCATGTGAGCTAAAGAATCAATTTAGGGGAGTTGAATCTCTATTCAATTGATGCCCCTTGACCCTTGGGCTCCCCATTCATCTCTTCGTATTCCCTCACATGTAGGGCCTGATGTGGGTAATAATGAATATTTATTATTATAAATGGTGGGTAATATTGAATATTTATTATTATTATAAATAGTGATGATTATGATTACAGTAATAATGAATATTTATTATTATTATAAACGGTGACGATTATGGTTACAGTGATGGTTATGATCATGGAAACAGTTAAGGTGATGACGGTTATGGTGTGATGCAGTATTTAAAAATATTGAACTTAGACATCATGGTACAAGATTAAGAGGTGCAATATTGGAATTCATGCATTTTTAGAAACATGGATCCTACTGCTATTAGTCCTAATAGAGAAGATGAAGAACACTTTCTTCAAGATCAGCAACAACAACCATCTATTGCAACAAGTTGTGCAACAACTATCTACTATAACAAGTAATGTGATCTTTGCTTTTATGTGAAGGTGCAAGGGTAATGCTTACAGTTAGCCTTTGGCTTGAAGTAGGATTGGTGAATGGTGCACTTGGCATGATTCACAATATTATGTATCTTTAAGGTAAATAGCCACCTGCATCACCATTATACGTTATTGTTGATTTTGACTCCTACATTAGATGTGCCTTTGATAATGGTAATCCCCATCATGTGCCAATTGTACCTGTGGCCCAGGGAGCATCTTGTCAATCACCATTACAGTTGGCATGGGCCATGACTATTTATAAATCTTAAGGAATGACACTAGATAAGGCTACTATTAACGTTTGTTGCATTATCTGGAGTCAAGACCATTGATTCTTTAAAGATTCATCCTCCTTTTCATGTGCAAAGAATCAAAAAGATTTCACATGCTAAACATCTCCAAAGTAGAAATGCACAAGAAGTTCATTTTGCTCAGTTGGAGAATTAGGCATATTGAGTTCACACTTATTATTGTATTTTGCCTTTTTCTCAATCCTATTATACAACTTTGTAATGTTTGTTGCAATAATTGTGCAATGTATTCCTTTATCAACATATATGAAATATATAAACTTTTATTTTAACCAATTTATGTTTACCAATATATATTATTTGGAATGCAAATAGTGATGATAACTTAAAAAATAGAAAAAATAATTAAATTCTACTCATAGGCTATGAAACTACTACACAAGAGAACTTACGAGTCTAATGTTTGTTGCATTATCTGGAGTCAAGACCATTGATTCTTTAAAGATTCATCCTCCTTTTCATGTGCAAAGAATCAAACAATGCACAAGAAGTTCATTTTGCTCAGTTGGAGAATTAGGCATATTACAGTTGGAGAATTAGTCCACGAAACTGCTCCACTAGCTTAGATATATATATATATATATATGTATAAATTTTCCGAGATGATTTTTAAAAAATATGATGTTAATGAAGCCCAACTACTGGACGAGGTAACAAGATAACTAAAAACGGAATCACTCATCCCTCCTTTGTTTCTCTACCACTTACCCAATTTAGTTTTACCACCTTGGTCAAGTTTGCTCTTTTTTTGTTTGTTCATGGCATTTTTGAGCATTATTTATGCAAGAGATTTATTTGTCAAAAATGACATGAACAAACAAAGAAAGAGCAAACTTGATCGAGAGGGTAAAACTAAATTGGGTAAGTAGTAGAGAAATAGAGGAGAGATGAGTGATTCCATTTTTAGTTATCTTGTTACCTTGTCCAGTAGTCGGGCTTCATTAACATCATTTTTTAAAAAAATCATCTCGGCTAATTTTTATATATATATATATCTAAGCTAGTATTGTACAATATCGAATTTTCTACTTTTAATTAAAAGATGATGTGATGTTATTCTTGCTCTACTAACTAGTATTATGTGAATAGAAAAATAACTAAACATATATATTTCACTTAATTTTGTATTTAAGCTCTAATATTCTTCATTAAAATTGAAGCTTTATTTGCCATTATGATTTATTTTACTATATGTTCAAAATCTTTGCTTTAAAAATTTTTCAATCTATTCTAAATTCATTATTGCATTTAAATTTTCAATATCTATTTTTGTAACCATAGTTAATAAGGTTAATTATGTGTTTGTTATTTATTTATTTATTTATGTGATGGTTGCATATTGTGTATTTTGGATGCTAACCTTTTTGTTTATAGTTGTGACATGAAGATAATGCTAAGTGCATACACTCCTTTGTAATGTACATTCAATGTATCTTGCATAAGGGGTCTATTGCTACCTTCACACCCTAACTTGCAATTGATGATTTTTTATGCATTTTACCAAGCTAGACACCTTCTTTCTAAACTTGCATTAAGTGCATTTTATGTGCTTTTCTCAACCACTAGAACATAACAAACAAGAGTGCAAAAGCAAAGTGTCAATAGTTTTTGCTTAGAATTATGACTTTTTCGTTTTCTGTTACTATTTTCTTCATTTTATACATTTTCTAGTATGCTTCATTAGAGTTTTGTATATACTTTTAGAATTTTCTTAATTATTTGTTTTATTTTACTCATTGGTCTACCTTAATGGTTAGCCAAGCATACATGGGATAAAGACAAATAATGATGATGATCATTTATTTTATTTTAGTTATTTCTTTTCTACAATAGGTTCTTTTTAAGAGCTCCATTTTATAGGTTTTTTCTACTTTTTGTTTTATTAAAATCTTGTTACATAATGTTGCTTTTAAGGATCTTAAATTAGCTTATCCAAATTTAATTTTCTTATACTTTCTTTGTTTTAGAGAACAAAATCATGTATTCGTTGCTTACCTTATGTCTTTAAATCTAATTGCTATCTTTAAGTATCATTACATTTTTTACTTTGCATTAAAAGGAGTGTATGCAAATTTTCCCTACATGTTTGAAGGATAGAGTTAAAATTTACCCTTCCAAGGAAAATGGGTAGAGACCCTAAATTTTTGTTCCTAGATGGCAAGCATGATGAAGTAAAATATTTACATATAGCTATTATAATCTCCATGAGAGCATTAATTAGTAGAGTAAGAATGAGATTACACATTGAAACAAGAAGATTGAACAACTAGAATAATAAAGATAGCATATGTTGTGGCATTTACTACAAGTTGTACAAGATGAACATGTTTTATTAAAATATTGTGAAATAGATTCTTTTAGAAGAAAATTACAAATCTCTAGTCAATCTTTATCTAAGCTATTCAAGCTACCAATGTTGGTTCTAAGGAATTATATAAAAGAAGTGTTCAAGTTACATGACTATTGAACATATGTACTTAGGTTTTATTGCTATTGATGTATTTTGCACATGCTAATTTGTCTAGCAAATTCTTTGCATTTACACAAGCCCAATAATATTTTAGTTTTTGATTTTAAAATAAACCACCTCTTATTGTTATTAATGTATTCTACACATGCTAATTTGTCTAACAAATTCATTGGATCTACACGAGTGTAATTATATTTTAGTTTTCAACTTCAAAATAAACCACCTCTTAGAATAAGAAAAGCTCAAGCTTATAACTTGGAGAGTTTATCAAGAAGCTATATTACTAACCAAGATACCATGCATTTCACAATGAAATGGACATTGAGGTTTTCTTAAGCATCTTGAGTAAAGTATTTAAAAGATTATATAAAACCAAACTTGAATGTCTAAAACAACACATACTTATGATATAATTTTTAAAAATAGATGTATTGACATTGCCTCTAACTTCTTACTTGCTCTAATGTTCTACAAACACTTTTCTTTCCTATAAGAAAGGGAAAGGATGAAAACTTAGTTACAAAAGCAACATTAACTAAATTATAGATACATCTACTAATTGGTCCTCAAAACTGCAAGTTAGTAATGATCATTATCACTTGCACATTCAAAATATATATCTTCAAAAATTTATTACTGTAATGCCTTAAGATAAATTTTCATATTCATGAAATACAAAGTTAGTGAAAACATTTATCTTTTAATTAGAAGATTGTGGGTTCAATTTCTACTTCTGCTTACCAACTACCTCCAAAGCTCAAGATTCACCGGGTCTTCCATGCGAGCAACCTCACATTGAAGCCTGACTATGAAGACAAGGACTTGAGGAGAGGAATCTCTAAACGGGGCACCGTAAGCAGTGGTCACATCATTTGACAAGGAAGTCGAGTTCCGGGATCTTCATATCTTACCTGCTATAGCATAAAAGGTTATGCTACAACCTTCAGTTTCCATACCTCCAAGAAACAAAAAACAAACAGTGTACATACCGCAAATATTTGGCTGAGAGGCCTTACAGCGGCATATTTGTCCGGTATGCATATGCTTTATTCTATAATATTCGAAAGTGAAAATGTCATCCGTAATGTTCCAGTGTTTCTCGTGAAGGCTGCCCACTTGACCATGGTAAAGAAAAATCAATTTTGAAGAAGACGCTTTGCCGTGTAGTTCAACCCTGGCTTGCCACGTTATAGACAGCTACAGCCAGTGTTTACTACTTTGCACGAACGAAACTCTACCATTGTGTTTTATTATTATACACGGATTCGTTTATGTTTTCAGCACCTGCTGCTGTTGTTTTCATGTCTTGTTACTGGATTACAGATGCGTTTGAGTTTGGGTTTTCTTCTTCCTTTACTTCTGCGTCGTCTAACATTATTTCCAAGGTACCTCGTTTTTCTTTTCACAAATTTTCCTGTGTTTGTTAACAAAAATGGTTTCCTGTGTTTGTTAACAAAAATGGTTTACTCAGCTTGTCCATTGAGCTCGATTCGATTTATTCGTATACATATTTGTTGATGTCAACTCTCTCCCCATGCTAGGCACGGGGCTATCGGTAAATTGTCATCCTTTGAAAGATATCAATTATGCTGCTTCCCCCGGACGTTAACATCATTTTACGTTTTGATGCGGTTGGGCCAAAATGGCAGTTTCTTGGCAGCTTTCTTTTACTTCCGTGTCCTGGAATAGTTGTCGTAACCATGTAATCTTGCTTTTCTTTTAATTTTAGAGGTGTTCCTGTCAGCCTGAAACTTGCTTAATGATCACTGGAAAGAGTGGAACTCGCTGGCGTCAAATGGCAGTTGCAGGGAATCTGCAACTTTCCTCGCGCAATTCCAGAACTTGTTTTCTCTGATCCGCAAAAGCCTCAAGGAGTCTTCAGTTTCCCGGCCCTTCTTCCGGCACCATGCGATGCTGTCTTTCTCTGCAATACACGCCGTTAAATTGGCTAGCAGCAGACGATAGTTTCCCAATCGATAATGTCACCATATTGTGAGCTTTCCGTTTTGAACTCGTATGAACAGAAGGAATTATTATCAGTAGACAATGTGGAGCTCAGGCCTGTTCTGTTCGTCTGCTTCTGCATGTCCAGTATACGGTTCTTGGTGGATAAGTACGAGTGCTGTAAGGTCTCTGCAGGGTGCGCAGCACCGGGATGTCAGGCAATAGACGGCACCGAGGGTGGGCATTGTGTAACAGTTGGCGCTGCTGCGTTGATTGCAGCAGGAAGATAGTGGTGCCGGCGTTTGCGCTTGCATGCCTTGGATCAGGCATGAACAGAGCATGAAACGAGGATCGGGCACAGGTTGGCGCTGTTGAAGGTGAAGGCCGTGCAGGTGGCTCTTCTTGTGGCGTCATGGCAAACGCTGCCAAACACTAACAATTGGGAAATTCACTGTCCTTTATTGTGGTTTCTGGTTTCTTTTACATCGAGGTTTCTTAATTCTTAGTTTCTTATATTATGCAATGATAATTCCCTTCAGCTTGGCAAAACATTCTCCACCTCATTCAAACAACAAAAGAAAACCGATTAGCGTTCTCCGCTTTTCTCCTGCAACAGTTTGGCTTTCACCGCGTCTGTTTCTATGCGGTCCCGTTGGCAGTGGAAGAGCCAGCAAGTCCAAGCATCGATGGAAAACCTGATAAATTCTGAACACAGAGAAAAGACCAAGGACCTTTTTTTTGGGAGGAAGGAAGGGGAGTGCAGCAGAGACTTCCGAAAACGGCCAAAGACTTCTGAGAAAATTAGAGACCGAAGCGGACCTTGCAGGTACTTCTGGACACACTGCAGTCGTCTCTTTTAAAATTTCATCACTCTATTTAGAGAGCTAAGTTTGCCTTTAATATTTTTGAAACTGTTTGATTTCAATATCTCTGTTAGAGAACATTACTTCTCTTAAATGTTTGTTGAAAAGACATTTTGAATTTGGTTCTGTTGTCGTTTGTGATTTTAAGATTTAAAATTATTTTGAATTTTGTACTTTGGCTTGTTTTAGGAGTGAATCTTTACAATATGTGTCTTCAAAATCTACACCTTATGGCTGTGAATATCTTTTTGGTAGTGTCTGAAAACATCGGTGCTGGAACACCGAGAGGGAGGTTATCTGGTGCACAGCCTAACCCCAATCCATGAAAGGGCCATGTTGGAAAAAATGGAAATGGGGTGCCCTAAACGCGGTGTGCGTATGCAAACACTAATTTCAGAATGTATAACACGTGGAGGTTGGAATGAACGTGAATTGGTACTCGATGATGCAAAATATATGCTATGACAAAATAAAATGATAATTTGGGTGAGGAAATGCAATGCCCCAAAAATCAAGAAATTTGATTTTTGTTTGAATAATGGATGTGTACAACTAGTGTGCAGCGTTGGACAAGCACAGATGGGCAATGGAACTATATGGTCATAGCTCCTAGGATGCTACGAGCATGGTGCTGATAGGCACAAGTGCTTGCTGGAATAAGAGCTGCTACATTGGAGTTAAAGAGAGATTTGGGAGGCTCCAATGCTGGGGTTTACCGATCACCCATCTTCTGCTCACCAATCTCTTTCTTGCCTTCCTCTTCAAAATGCCAAAAGCCAAGTGCCAAGTGCTTAAAAAGGCTCACATCCAAGGAATGCCAACCACTTGGGAATGCAAATGTTCAAGGGATGCTAACCGTTGGGGAATGCCAATGGTCAAAGAATGCAACCACTGGGAAATGCCAACAGTTAAGGGATGTAACTGCTGGGGAATGCCAACAGTTAAGGGATGTAACCATTGGAGAATGCCAACGGTTAAGGGATGTAACTACTGGGGAATGCCAACAGTTAAGGGATGTAATTGCTGGGGAATGCCAACAGTTAAGGAATGCCAACCCTTAGGGAACGCCAACGGTCCAAGAATGTAACCCTTGGGTTCCCAGGGTATTTATAGGTCTAGAGTTAGCCCAAAATGTGGATCAGGTGCCATGTGGTAGTGCGGTGGGTGGGACCACGCTTATGCTCATCCCATGTTACATGCGAGACACGGGATGCTTGCAGTGTTAAGCTGGCTACACTGTGGTACGCTGAAAGTGCCATCGTTCTGACACTTAGCCAAATTTGTAGTCGCAATGCGAAGACCCGAAATTTTGTAGTGTTTTAATGGCCCCTCTTTGTTGATGTCTGGAGAAGTGGCTTGAGAGACGTTGACAAAGAATTACAAAACACCACAGCAGACATGTCACCAACATCACTCGTCGACACAAGATCAAATGTCGTTTTATCATGCTTAAGAGTGTTATGAGAATAAGGTTATGCTAAGGGACAAGGGGTATAGGCAATGATAGGGAGATGAAATTTAAATGGTGGAAATGAAATGCAAACAATGGATCATGATGTGAGATGCAAATTCAGCACGGTTGACAGTGACCATGGCATGATGTGGTTCGCCCTTGAAACGTTGACCTCTCGTTGAAGTGTTTATGAGAGTGTCAAAGTCAATTTAAGGTTGGGCCAATTATGAAGTTGCAGCATTGTCAATTTGCTTGGGGATGTGCTTTTCCCATATTTTTTTTATTTTTTTATTTTGCGTTGTGAGGCGAACCTTCTTAGGGTTCGACTTACTACTAAATGTAAGCTACAAGTTGACCATTGAGAAGATGGACTTTGTTTCACAGGGATGATTCATGTTACATCCACCTAGGCTTTGACCATGCAACAGAGGCTCCCCATAGGATGAGTTATGTTATATCAACCATGGGTTCTATAGTTGATGTGAAGAGAATGCCATATGCATCACAGTGTGTATGCATCTAAGAGATGTAAAATCATGAGTATGTAGAGGATGAGAGGATATAGGGATGAAGGAGTGGATGTGCATAGGTTGTAATAAGGATGAGGGGGGAGGTGCACTCTTGAGTGGCTCAACTAGTCCAATCATGCACATCAGAGCAATGTGCTGACTTGTTGCTATGATGAGATGCATCTTTGCATAACCACCTATAAGGCTTCGTCCTGCAAACACAACTCCGAGAAGACAAGAAAATCACACAACATGAAATGCCAATGTAAATGTCAGATGTAAAGATGCCATAGGTGCTAGATGCGAAGATGTTGAAAATGTGTCAAATGTTGTGCCAATTGCAAATGCTTAGGAAGCCAGTGAAGGTGCCAAGGCGATGATGCTATGAGTCCTCTGAAGATCACACTAATGGCCGGTGCTCCAAAAAATTAGCAGAATGGTGAGAGGCGATAATGCTGCAAGTGCCCCAAGGGTTTCACCAATGGCAGGTGCTTGAATCAGATCAGTAACATGCCAGTTTAAAGTCCTGGTAGACTGTGAACCTAGTTTAAGGTCTTAGCAGATTGTGATGTGCTAGTTTATAGTCCTAACAAACTGCTGAATGCTAGTTTAATGTCGTAGCGGACAGTGGATGTTGTGCCAGTTTAACGTCATGACCCAAGGATGAGCTCTTGTGCTAGTTTAACATCATGACCCAAGGACGAGCTGTTGTGCCAGTTTAACGTCATGACCCAAGGACGATCTGTGCCAGTTTATAGTCATAGTGGACTGTCTATGCTAGTTTATAGTCATAGCGGATTGGTGCTTACCTTGCTTGTGTAAGGTGTGATGTTGTATGCATGGTCATGCTGTGTGCTTGCAAGATCCTACAAAAATCAACTAGAAAGAAAATAACATCAAGCAGCACCTTTCGTAAACAAAGTTAAAATGGATGAATAAAAAGAAAGCAATGCAAAAAGTGATAGTTGTAGGCCGTTCCAAGCCGTAGGCTAGTTTAAGGCTTTTCCGGGCCATGTGTTTTTGTAGTTTTATTTTTTTTAAAATGCAATGCATAAGCTAAGTTGATGAATGTGTAAACAAAGCAAAATGCATGATCTAAGTGAGTGGGCAAAATGTAAATGCATAGGCTAGGGCAAAAGTAAAAAATGCATGGCAAGCAGAGGCAAAGGGTAGGTAGGCACCCGCATTTTTGGGCAAGGGAAAGTCTTGGTCATGTAGTTGCTTCCTAATCAGGTGTGGATTAGGGGGTGTGCAAGGCTTAGGATCCTCTAGGAGGCTGTTGGCTTCAACCACTCGTTCGTGTGTGTTAGCCTTAGGCATTGCGTTGGTTGCTGTAGGTGTACCACCAAGAAACTCTTCTTCCAAAACTTGCGCGATGTCTAGCTCACTGGAAGGCCTACCTGCTATTAACATGGCGAGGTTGGCATATCTAAGGTTAGCCAACTCCATGTATTCTTTCAAATCTTCGATCTACAAGTCTTTATTCTTTACTTCCACCTAGTGGACCAAGGCATAGCTATCTAGAATTAGCTACCACTCAGGATCTTATGCTAACAATGATCTAATGTGGGCTTTAGCCATCTGAATCTCTTTTTCATTTATTTTCTTATACATGTTGACTTAGTCCTGAAGTGTTCCTTTAATTTTTCATGAATGTTGGCCTCATTTTGCCACGCATTGATTTCTATTACTGATTTTTGTCAAATAACAAGGACCTCCTTCATTGAGATGATTCTATTTTCTCTAGCCAATCTATTGATGTCCTAGTTGACCCTCACAAGTTGTTCTCTTAACTGGTGAACACTCTCCTTAAGAATGTTCTTTTGTTGGTCAACCTTGAATTTTTAGAAGCTACTTATTTTCTTCTTGAGTGGCTATCAATGCCTTTTTGTAAGCATGGGACTGTGCATCAGCAGTAGAGGCATTCTAGATCACTTTCTCTTTTTCTTACCTAATAGCTCCATTTTCTTCAATTAGCTTGGCCAACTACTCTATTTTGAATTGTTCTAGCTGGTTAGGCATAACAAAACGGGCAAGATCCCATCGTTCAACTCTCAGGGTGGCTAGCTCTTATTGTAATCTTTGCACTTCTGATTTTACATGCTCTACCCTAACTTTAGCCATGACTAGCTTTCCTTTAGTGGTAATGAGATCTAACTATGCTACAATGACATCACTAGGGATGTCAAAGAAAGTAGTCATTACTTACCCCATCTACACTAGTTGATCCAATACATCCTCATGCATTGCAGGAGTCATCAAAGTCCTAGCCAACATTTATGGATCCCTCATCCTAGTTTCTCCGACTAGTTCTATGCCCTTTACTTCAAATCGCCACTACCACTCACCCAAGTATCATCAACCCATGACATTCTTTGAGGGATCACCACCTCACACCTCTTACCATTCATCCTACCCTCGATATTCTCACACTTCACCTTATTATATGCCACTGCAAATGACATAGGAATGTTCAACACCACAATATCAACAAACAAATGCCACTTATGTTGCAAATGTGCATAAACACGTTGATACCAGTGTGTTTCAATCGCAACATAGGAAACATTCCTTCTGGAGGAAAGGTTGTAAGTTGAAGTAAACCATGCATGGATCCACCACATCATCCAAACTAGCATAATGCCAATCTAATGCACCACCTTCCTTTTCACAAGTGACATCCTTTGATCATACACAAGGATTACCATCCATCATTACTCCAATCCCAAACCCAAACAATGAATTTAACAGTGTGGGAAGACAAATAAATCCATGCATACCATATCATGATCAAGGGTGCAATCGTGGGCTAGACATCCATAATGTTAACACACCTCATACCCTAACCCACCATATAGTTAACAATCAAGTGTGTGACCAACGATTTTTCTACCCAGCCACCACATCACCAATAGACACCTAGTGGCTAGGGCATGAACGGTTACCAATGTTTCATACATGCATGGTTTCTATTTATCCACTTATTAATCCTTGTCATAGCCAAATGTTTAGTTGTGGTGGTTACCTCCCATTCTAAGCTTTAGGATTCTTAAGTGTTTTTCATCTTTTTTTTTACAACTTTTTGTCATTTTCCTTTTTCTTCCAATTTTTTCTAGTTGTTTTCACTTTCTTTGTTGTGTAATCTCGCTTGTGAATAAAATGATCATGTTGTCCATTGAGGTGAGGTTTTCTCTATGTTTTCAAGTCATAAGGAACTGATTATTTGGACATTAAAACCATGACATCTATCCATCGATTCCATTAATAAGAGGTTCTTGCTTTGGTCATAATGACATCCTTTTTCACCATGAGACTAAAAATAACTTTGTAATCATTGTTTGGATAGAAGAGTGTAGAAGAAAGGCAAAATGTAAGGGGTGTGACATCAAGGGGATTTGTGGATTCTCTTTGGCCACTTCTATATGTTCTATCATGTTGCTCAAGTTGTAACCGTATCCATGTAGATCTAACAAAAAATGGGAGTAAGAGTAACCTAGAATAGCACTAAATAAACTTCTGTAGGTCCCATTGGAAAGACATGTATCCATGCCTAAGAGTTGATGGCTTCTCAGAACTTCCATAAAAAATGCGTGCCATTATAAAGCTCCTCCTTTGGACAAAACACCAAGCGATGTTACTTCTTGCAACTATGATAATCTTATGGTTGTCCGCCAATGTGATGAAATGATGTGATGTCATTACAATGTGGTTTGGACTTGGTTTGAATCTTGGAAAGAAGGATTCCTAATTATTTAATCATTAATAACAAACAAGGTTTCATTGTGTCCATGGTAAGATACATCATTTTCCAATTTCTGCAATCCTTTCTACAGTCCATCTCATCTTGTTGTTCGGGTGATCATAACTTGTGATTTTGTGTAACATAGAGTTATTATCTCAAATTGGTGGTTTTAACATGTGTGTTTTGTTTCATAGGTATGCATTGCTTTCAACCCCTTGAGTACCTATAGACATTTGTAGGTGTGGTTACACAAGGGCATCATACACTAGAGCTTGCTTTGGGGAGGACCCACTTGTGTACCTTTTGTGACTTGTACTTGTTTGACACAACCACATCATTCTTCACCTTGCAAGCACTCAATTGTTATATTTTGTTGTTTCCCTTCTCATATAACTTGATCTGTACACAACCTTGATTTCAATACCTTTTTTCTTACTCATTCTAGTGCTTTTCACATTGACAACTCCCTTATCACAATTTTGGTGCCTCAAACTAATTTTCCACTTATCCTAGAACTATGGAGCTACCCTCAAACCTTCCAACCAATCACAGAGATTTATTTTCCTTATTCAATTATCCCATGTAATGCATATTCATGAACCCTAATATCGAGTACCTGATATCAAGTGGGACACAACGTTGGATACCCGATATCAAGTCACACAAAACCTATATAGATGACCCTCATGGTCCCCAAACTTCATTTTCATCATTTGTAGCTAGGGGAGTTGTTTAAATTTTCTCTTGTGACTCAAAGATCTATGCACCCATTTTCCACTTGAAATATTTGGCTCTCTACCACTCAGATTTCTATGTCATTTGAACCTATTTGAACCTGAAGTGTTCAAGTTAGTCATGGGG
>MNCI01005578.1:314137-351127 GCA_015680685.1 Gnetum montanum | reverse complement strand
AAAAAAAAACTTGGCCTACAAGCTAGGAGGTTACTTGCCCAACAAGTTAGGTAAGTTACAACAATTTTGGGTGGTTGAAACCATAAAAGAGATAAAAATGCTGCATCTAACAAGTGTACTTGGTAGTGGTTACAAACATCATGGATTAAGGCTAGGAAGTTACAACTTCCACATAAAGTTCCAATTATATAAAAAGCTATAGTCGGAAATATCCATAAATCCATTTTTAGAAAGTACTTCATAGTCTTCATGTGTTTCCTTTGTTCTTTATCAAAATATTTTTCTCATCCACTTCACAATGGCCTTGGGTATACAAGTCGGCTTACAAACCAGGCGTTCCATCAACGAGGCGTTCCATCTTTAATTTAAATCTTATTATATATCAATAGAAACCTTTGAAATATTTATGACAAAGGCGCTTCATTATCCGGCCAAGTGCTGATTTTACTTCACGAACTTCTGCAACGCGCGGCCACACCTCCGTTGAATTCGTAATAGAAGTTTCATCTTCCAAAAATTCTACAGCGGTTGGAACCGATTCGGTGCACGGTTTGCTGGTACCTAAAACATCCTCTCCATTTGTGTTGCCGCCATCTCTGCAGTTGGCAACGGCTCCGCCGTAGTTGCAGGCATTAGAGTCGGCATCAATCCTGAACAGATTCAGCCGAGAGAGATCAAGCGCTTCCTCGTCGGGCACCATTCTGAACACCAGAATTACTTGGCATTGTAGCTTACGGATTTTTGGAACAGGGCGTTGAGGGTTACGGATTTTTGGGACTCAGGCCGGTCCTCCATGTTACGAACGCGCACAGTAAAACCTGGCAAGTTGAGCTAACGCGTACACAGGCCCAGTTCCAGCAACATATTTTCTCTTGCATATTACCCGTTCTCTTGATTCACCAACGACATCAGCAGCAAGTATGAATAATCTTGAAATCAACAGAATTTTGACGGATTAAATGCCCACAGGCCATAAGTAAAATTACACGCGGCGCCTCTCTCTAGAACAAGGTTTCTTTCACCCTTTCTAATAATTTTCTCTGCAGGTTCACTATCAACAATCTGATCATTTAAACAATCTTGTTGAGTACTGGAGAAACAGAGTTTGTGCAGCAAGTGTTTGATGGAATGTCTACGAATTTAGTAATGGTTTTCCTGCACTGAAGATGCTACATACCACTAACCATTGGCCTATTGCCTAGCACACTTCAGAAAAATATTCTTATGATGCTAGATGATAAAAATGCTATCATCTTTTGGCTCTATTTTTGTTGCTGTGCGAACATTTCATTTTCTGTTTCTGTGTTTTTGTACAGTGTCGTTTTGGAGGCCTTCTCTAGTTTCTTGTCATTGCAGATTTTTTGATTTTATTTTCCTATATTTTTTTCTGGGACAGCAATGGTCACAGAGAATGGGGATTCCAGTGGCAAAGTGCTGGGGGAACCTGTTTCTGCCTTTCTACATGAATGTTTATTTTTGCAGAGTACATTGTCTGAAACTGTCCTGTGGGATAATGAGTTGCTATACTACCATGGTCTCTTGCAATAATACAGAGCACCTCCTTCATTTTGCAGCATTTCACTTTTTCCTTTCAGAGAAAAACATTTTGCTTACAGAGAAATATATTCTNAGTGAATTATAAAGTGGAACAACATATTGATGATTCTGTATTTATCAACCAGGGCTGTGTAAGCTTGCTCCAGTATTCTTAAATATGAGAATGTTTTTTGTGCACTTATTCTCTTTCTCTCAAATTGAAAATTAAGCTACTTCTTCACAAATTCTCAACTAATTTAAATCTGCTTCATGAAATGGCCAAATGTGCCAACAGGTAAGAGTGTTAAAAATTTAGGTGTTATCATGAATAATTAATCTTATTAATGCCAGAAACCTTAATTTTTCCACCAAGGGACCACAACCATCTTAACAAGCCACACACAAAAAAAAGAAAAAAAAAGAAATCAATTGTGTAAGGTGATACAAGGAGATAAACACTTTTTGGAAATTTTTCTAACTCTATAATCATATGAACTAAGGTAATGAGTAAGGTATAACTAATCAATAATTAAGGAATACAACCTTAGTAACGCTTGATCTTTGCTTGATTGCAAATGGCCCCAAAAAGAGGTAGGCAAAGAGTAGCTAAACATCCATGAGATGGCCAAGGCCAACAAGGTGAATGTATAGAACACGAGGAGCAGGAAGCCTAATCATTCAGCATTCATCAAGAGGCTCTTGCTACTAGATAGTCAATCTAAGGAGAGGTTGTAGAATCACCAACTCCCGTCTAGGGACAACATGTCACATTGCCCCCTAATTGCCTCATGACCATTCAAGAAAAGTCCATGTTGACCTCGGTCATTGTGGAAATGAATTTCAGCCCATTTATGGAGTTTTCTCTAGAAGTAGTTCAAACACAACTTTGGGCACCACCCTTATGGTCCATTTTGTTGGACAGTGGCGAATGGTACCTTGGTGAGACTCACCAATTTTGGCACAACAAAGATGAAGGCACCATTGTAAACATCTATGAAGTTAATGTCTCTTTGTTAGTTAAGGCAATTGCAACAACTTTGAATTTACCAAATGAAGGGGCTAAAGTAGCCCATGTGTCCATTAGATCTAACCTCGACACCATAAAATTATGGCTAAAATGAGCATATGGAAAAGAAGACAAAACATATAATGAACTAACTCTAGAGAAGAGGACATATTTCAAGATCAGTACGTACCATCTATTTCCTACCAAAGGGCTCAACCAAATCTCAACATATGTAGCTAGGAGAAGTGCTATATTAATAGGTAAATATGTGGTCAATCTTTCCTAATTCTACTTCACTAAAATTCAAAGGCAATTCGAGGAGAAAAAGGCAAGGAAACCAACACTTCCATTTCATTGCCTAATCAGAAAGTTATGCAAATGCACTAGAATCCTAGGATATACGAATGATATCCCTAGGAAGGCTCAGAACACCTCCTTTGCCAAACTCCTCAAACCTGTGGCTCCAAGAAAAGATCTTGATGAATAGTAAGAACCAAAGAATGAAGTAGAGCTAGAAGCTATCAGTTGGGGAAGTAGAGATGAATTCAATCTCTTCAGAGTAGTTGATGATGTCATACAACTCACTATTTTAGATCCAAGAAGGGGAGAGATCTCATTATAATCAGGAGGAGGACCCTAGTGGTCTAGGAAAATTTTTGGAAATGCTGCATCCTTTCAAGTAATGCTTGTAACTAGAGAAGGTGCCATAGTTGTGGTAATACAGTATTAGGATGCAACAGGTGCAGCAGAAGTGATCATGGATCATATTAAAGAATCATTCAATGTGCTTGTTGTACCCTTAGTAGATTTGACTAGGATGAGGGATCCATAAATGTTAGCTAGGACTTTGATGACTCCTGCAATGCATGAGGATGTATTGGATCAACTAGTGTAGATGGGGTAAGTAATGACTACTTTCTTTGACATCCCTAGTGATGTCATTGTAACATAGTCAGATCTCATCACCACTAAAGGAAAGCTAGTCATGGCTGAAGTTAGGGTAGAACATGTAAAATTAGAAGTGCAAAGATTACAACAAGAGCTAGCCACCCTAAGAGTTGAACGATGGGATCTTGCCCATTTTGTTATGCCTGACCAGCTAGAACAATTCAAAATAGAGTTGTTGGCCAAGCTAATTGAAGAAAATGGAGCTATTAAGTAAGAAAAAGAGAAAGTGATCTAGAATGCCTCTACTACTGATGCACAGTCCCATGCTTACAAAAAGGCATTGACAGCCACTCAAGAAGAAAACAAGTAGCTTGCCACTAAAAATTCAAGGTTGACCAACAAAAGAACATGCTTAAGGAGAGTGTCCACCAGTTAAGAGAATAACTTGTGAGGGTCAACTAGGACATCAATAGATTAGCTAGAGAAAATAGAATCATCTCAATGGAGGAGGTCCATGCTATTTAACAAAAATCAGCAATAGAAATCAATGCATGGAAAAATGAGGCCAACATGCATGAAAAATTAAAGGAACACTTCAAGACTAGGTCAACATGTATAAGCAAATAAATGAAAAAGAGATTTAGATGGCTAAAGCCCACATTAGATCCTTGTTAGCACAAGATCCTAAGTGGTAGCTAATTCTAGATAGCTATGCCTTGGTCCACCAGGTGGAAGTAAAGAATAAAGACTTGTAGATCAAAGATTTAAAAGAATACATTGAGTTGGCTAACCTTAGATATGCCAACCTCGCCATGTTAATAGCAGGTAGGCCTAGTAGTGAGTTAGAGAAGTAGGTAGCGATCACCTATGCATTATATGAAAAAGAGTTTGCAAATCGAAAAGGTGCTTTTTAGAAGCTACGTGTGGCAAAGTTAGAAGTGGAGGTGATTAAAGCTTGCTACCATAGATAGAGGGATGTTGCCTTAGACCTAGCTAGAAGATTGATAGATTATCATGAATTGAGAGAAAAATCTTGGGCCTTTGAGGAAGAACAACAATAGTTTATGAACTGGTATGTGAAGGCCAACAAGACATTCTCGCAATTGCCATGTCCTTGAGATGTACTAGTGCTAGCACACATCGGTTCAGTAGCTTGGATGGTACATGACCCAAGGATGGAAGAAGAAAAGTTGCAAGCATTGCTTGATCACTACAAATTTCACAAACCTAGCAACAAAGGGAAGCATCCAATGGAAGAGCCACCACCTCTTAGCACCACATGATCTTCCTAGTTTTATGTCTTATAATATTATGTCCCATTTTTATATTGCACCACTATGGCATGTAAGAGTCAATTGTTTTGCTTATTTTTTAAGTCAGTCAATAATTCCATACCTTCCTAATATTTTGTAAAGAACTTGTTCCTCATTATGTTTAACTCAAGGATGAGTTTTCTTTCAGTCATGAGAGTATGATGAGTCATGAATTTATTGGCCCCAATATCGGAGCCCTGATATCAGATACGTGATATCAGAGCTAGGATGCGATGTTAGATATCTGATATTGTCTCCTCTATACTATCCTATAAATACAACATGTGGGCGCACAATTGTGACAATACAACAACAATAGAGAAGATAGTTTTAGTTTTTAGTTTTTGATAGTCTTTCTTAAAGTTTTGTTATTCCTAGTGCAAGCCTGCAATGTGATGTTTGTAATCATACGACACCTTTTGTTTGAGTGTGATGTATTTGGACATGTTACATGATTGGAAATAAAGATTGAGATTACTCCCATCATTGCAGCATATACTTAGATTATTATTGCTTTTAATTGTTAATTATTTATTATTTCCTTTAGTTAACATTCCCATTTATTGCTATTTACTATTCTTGTCATTAAGTGGAATGCAAACGCCTTAGTCACGAGTGCTTAAGTGTAAGTACTTCATAATCCAACAGTGTATCATTTAGCACACCTAGTGACATAAGGCATGTACAGACAATTAAGAGTGAATACTCATTGTACATAGGCTAGTTTAGATTTTACTCTCAATTTTTTAGTAGCTTAATTAATTTATGTCTTTATCATCATTAGGAGTAACATAGAATTAAACAAAATCATATGCCTCACTTTGAACTAAACCATACATGACAAAGCTATTACTAGTCCAAGTGGGAAGACGGTAAACTGTGATCAGAGCATCATGATCTAAATACCACAACTAGTCCCATCCATTGAGTTCAACATGATTGTGCATGAACACTTGTGATTCGTATGGTTGAATGTAGGGAGACCTCACCGCTCATCAACACAGAATGCAATTCTAGAATTTAAAAATGAAATGACCATGGAATAGAAGTTTTGGGATATTAAGAAACTACAACACGAAATCAACATAGGAATGCAATTTCAAAATTTAAAAACACATGATCATGGAATATAATTTAAAAACTTAATGATCATGGAATAGAACAACTATATCAACCATCATCATTGCCAATAAATGGGACATTCCAATGGTCCAAAATCACCATTAAATGAATTAAATTAAAAGTTGAAAATTTCTGGACTTAACATCAACTTCATAAATCAAGTCAATCAAGTCAATGTTAAATATCAAGTGTAGTGTATTTTATGGCATCAATTTAGCTATCTTAAAAAATCACATTAACGTTAACATAGAGTGTTGATGTCCACATCGATTATGATTCTCTTTGCATAATGTTGCAAGGTAATACATAACATAAAGTTAACTTAGAAGTAATTATTTATGCATTGTTGTTCATTAGAGGCTTTATTACATGTTTAATTAACATAAATCATATAAACATCAATTTCTTGTCTATGAATGTTAGTTTTTTCCTTAATGTTAGTATATTTAGGTATTGTCACTTTCAATGTCAACTATGGTGTTGATTTTCATGTCGATGATGATCAAATATCTAATCTTAGAAGGTAATACATGATACTGAATTTCATGTTGTTTATGCTTAAGCTTTATTACATTTTGTTATTAGTTATTATATGTAATTTTAATTTTCATAACATCATTTTTATGTTATCATTAATATATTAACATTGATATATGAATGCAAGATATACAATGTCAATTATAGATCCATTAATATTGATTTTTTCATTAACATTGATGTCTTTACCTAACATCATTTTGTTCTTGTTCATTGCTAGTTTAGTTTTACATTAACATTAACATCTTAACATCAATGTATTCTTTTTACTTTTATATGTATTCATTTTTGATTATTATATATGGTTTTCAAGGCTAAAGCTAAAGAAAAATCAAGAGAGGAATTTTCTCATAATAATTCAAGCTAAACCAATATACTTACAATAAGACATAAATGTTTTGTGCTTGTAAGCATATTATCAATTCTCAAAACACATTAACCTTCATGTACATTACTCAATGATAATATATCAACATTATTTGTTCATTATTGAACCATATCTCATTTTTTGTTACAATCTTATATTTTTTTATCAATATTTGATTTTATCCTACCCCATTTTATGTTATGGTCTCATGGTTTTTCTTATGCATGGTTAGTTTAAGAATATCGCTACCATTGACTACACCTTCTCTATCTATGACTACATTTGATCCTAGTTCTAGCATTGAACTGCAACAACTAATGACTTAATATCTATTGTATCAATGTTAGAGAATCCATTAGGTTGGAATTCAAGAATATTGTAGACAAGAGGCCCAAAAGACAAAAGAAAGGGGGGCAAGACAACAACACATCTAGTCATTGAATTTCCAAGAAACTAATTTAGCTATAGTAATCAAGTAGTAGGCCTACCATAGAACAGAAATTACGTCACCAGGATTAATAAAGCATTGAAGATAGGAGACACTATAGTGGTGTAGGCAAAACCACATCCAACAAGTATTGGTAGTTGTTGAAACAATGCCTACAACAATGAAATTGAGCTGTAGTTGACTCATTACACAAACTACTCAAAGTATTTAAGAGATATTTGTAGTGCAACTAGTGCCTTTAAAAAAAAACTAAATATTTTCATACATTCGAGATCCTACTCTATATGTCGTGAATCTTACATTGGTATTTAGTTGCAACAGAAACATCATAGTACATCATCTAGTTATTACATCCACAAGAGAAGGGTCCCAAAGTTCAACATTGAAAATAGAATGGATCAAAGTGTAAGGGCTTCCTTGTTGGCATCTCTAACATGAGTGGAGGAGAAGTTTTCTGTTAGAGTCAAGTCATTGCTCCAAATAAAAAATGTCACTAGGGGTCAAATTATCTAGAATGGGCATACCATTCGCATCCTGCAAGAATAAAAAAATAGCAAAGGTTTTTCTATTGAGGATTTTCAACCTATCGTTCCTCATTCTCAATGAGGACTAGATGAATACTTGGTACAACTTTGTCATCAACAAAAGATGTGTCTACTTGACTTTGCACAATAAATGTTCCTGTGATAAATTCTATTAAGATATGCAAATAGATCCTTCTATGTTTAATTATAGAGATGTGGATCACAACGTCAATAGCTTCAATATGATGAAGACCATGTATATTGTCAATGAAGATGGGCTTGCAATTCTAGACTAAGATTCTCCAAAAGAAGCTAAAATGCATGGTCATCTAGATATTCATATGTTCTTCATGACATCCTAAGTTCTACAAATGCATTCCAAGTGCAAGTTCATCTTGATGGTGAAATGACTTGCAATCTGGTTTATACCTATAAGTTAGTTCAACATCCAAGGTATCTTTAACATGGTATTTATGATGTTGTTCTTAAATGGTGCTTGTAAATTCTATGATATGAATGAGAAGAAAGTGCTCTTGCATGAATACACACATCATCTCATTCATTATGAGGATGTTAGGTTTTCGGTGCATTCTTCCTTTAAGTAACATTATGACATTATGTATAAAAATGAAACTTTTAAACATATATAATCACGTCTATTGCTACTAGATTATCATATGCATCCAATATTGAGATGTGAAAGCATTACATATACAACATGATTATGTGTCATCAAGCTTAAAACTCTAGTGTGCTATTCATGTAGAGGAATATTTTAAAATGTTTATTAATGATGGAGGATCTGCAATGTAAGCTAAACATAGGTCAACAAAGCAATATAATAGAATGATTGATATGATCTAGAATGACCTTACATGATACACATGTTTAATGAAGTAAGTGCTACTTGAAGCTACTTGATATGGTATTATAGTTGGGAATGCCCACAACCTTTGTCATGTTGAGAACTACAAACATGCATTGGCTAGGGCTACAAGTGTTGATACCTAGTGAGCTATCGTAAGGTCCTACAAAGTATATAAGGTAAAGAAGCATAAACATAATTGAGTATTCACATGTTGTAGCTCACTCCATGAACATGAGGTACTAGACATTTTTTGATATTTTTCTATAATGTAACTTCCAAGTGAAGGACATTTGGGAAATATACAAATAACAACATCATGAATTATCACATGTGCATAAGTTCCTTTGGTTACCCAATGTTCTTGATATGGATAACCTTGATTACAATGATGTTTCCATAGTGAAGAGTGAAAAGTAGTTCTTTAATAACCTGATCCATGGTGTAGGGACACCTCTTGCAATCCCCTTGTTCTATCCTACATGTATGTTTTTGTAGGCTTTTGTATACTAGAGAGACATCTTGGAAGTCCACGAGATGTCTTGGCCAAGCGTAGATGTGACTAGGATGTCTTGCTATTTAGACTAATGTCTTAGGTGAGATGTCTCACTAGAACCTAAGATGTTTCCATTGTGCATGGGACATCTTAGGCAAGACATCTTACAATTGGATGAAATGTCTTGGAAAAATAGTGGATGTCTTGGCCAAGAGTTAGGTTTTCATAGGAGACATGTTGGAAGATTATAAACAACCTATACAAATGGAGAAACTTCCAAAAATGCCCATTACAATTTAGAAAATAGCCAAAACATGATGAAAAAGGATGGAAACATTCAAAGCAAGATGGAAATAGCTGAGGAAAAGGTGAAAAGACTTGGGAAATATCTAAAGAACCTCAAGTTGGGTGAGGAAAGATTTCTAGGTTTCTTATCTTCCAGTTGCTTATAAATATTGATGTAATTCACCATTGTTGGTACCTAACCCAAACCAAGAGCAAGATAAAGAGCTCTTGAGGAAGGATAGCTTGTGCAAGAAGAGAGCTTGTGCAAGGAAATTAAGTGAGAGACAAGGGAAAGCACTTGACACAAGTTGAGGGAATCTCTTATAAGTATCTTTTCTTGAGCTTGGCAACCATTATGAGCAATTGAGGATTGAGAGGAAACAAGTGTGGCTGCTAAGATCCTTGGGAGAGCTATGAGTTGAGCTTGACTTCTCATCTTTGATGTATTTTATATGTATTTTGAGAGTTTCCTTAATATAAGAGATAATTTTATCTATTTCATTATGTTGTTTTTGTTTTCTAAGTTATATTTGCTTGGAAGTTGTGGATTTGGTCCTATTGGGATATATTGAGGTGAAACCCTTGCACCAAACTGGTATCGAATGGAAGATTTAGAGGAATTCACACATCTGAAGGAGGTTGAAAGAAAGGTATGGCTCTAAAGAAGAAGACTAATCAAGATCTTGGATAAGAGATTCAAGAGCTTAAAGACTCCTTTAAGGCTTTTGTGGCTAGAATGCAAGAAGTTCCTCCCAAAGTAAGGATCTTCAAACACCAAGATTTTAGAGAAAATTCAAGGAGAAGTGAAGTGGAGATTGAAGACAAGAATCCTATTATAAGGATTAATAGGAAGACATGATCAAATAACTCTAAGAAGAAAAGGGACTAAAACTCAAAAATATGAGCCAAGGTTTTCTTTTAAAAATAAGGAAAATGATGTAAAAGGTTTGTATAAATGTTAAGTGCTTTAAGAGTTTTTCATGTGGATATTCCCATCTTTAAAATTGTTGAAGGTACAAATTTCTTTCTTTCTTGGCTTAGAATTATGAATAAGTATTTTCTTGTTGAGCAACTTTCTAGTATGAAAATGATTCATGTTGTTGAGAGCAAGCTTGAAGGATTGGCTGCTAAATGGTAGGACAAGGAATGACTCAAATACCTTGAAGAACATGGAAGACCTATTGAAAGTTGGAAACTCATGGGATTCTTACTAAAGCAAAAGTTTGAGAAGACATCCTTCCATCATGAAGCCATCAAGAAGGTGAAATTTCTTAGATAAGGAGATCAAGAGGTAAAATATTTTTATGTTGAATTTTGTAAAGCCTTGGAAATCGTTGATGTTCCTTAAATTGAGTATGAGAAAAATTCTAACTTTATTAGTAGATTATGGATGTAGTATTAGTAAGAATTAGCATTCTATGAGCTTGATACTATTGATGATGCCTATGATCTTGCTCTCAAGGCTAAAACAAAAATCACAAAATTTTGGCCTATAGAGGAACAAAGATCACAAGAAAAAGATGAGAAAGATGTTACACCCCACCCAAAGCTAGTAGGTATGGTCATATGCTTATGACTTAGACCTTACATGTGGAGTCCTGGTGGATTTTCGGGGATGAGTTAATGTATTTTATATGTTATGAGACTTTATTTTTATGTTACAATTATGTTGTCTTTACATGCTTAACTAATGTGATTATGTACACTAGCCCTATGTGATGTGTTAGATAGGCAATGTTGTTGGCATGGGTGTTATATTGGGATATAAAAACACTTATCTGATATGTATTTATGCTTTATGTGTGATTTTAGTATGTAGGAATTTGTACTAGAGCACTATGTTGCATGATGTTTGAGTGTGGTTTTGTGATGTGAATGTGTAGAGTGTATGATAAGGATCTTGTAGGTACAAATGGATTTTGATTTGGAGTTCTGATGTGTTTGTGATGCATGATTGAACTTCACACTATTAATTTTGAAGGAAGGAAAAAATTAAATAAATTATAAAAATGTGTTATGAAAAATAAAACTTAAAAAAAACAACAAAAGTAAAAGTAACATTTCATTTGCACATGACCCACGCCTAGTAAACCAAAACAAAGGTTTAATTTATATTGTTTTTTTTCATATGCTTTCTTTATTATTTCCATTGCCAATGTTGATCACTATTTTTTTTTGCTGCCATCACAAGTAACATGGCCTAAAACCTTATTTTATTTTCTGATGGTATAAGAGAACACTGCCTTTTTCTACTGCCACCCACATGCATTGGGTTTGTTTTATTTGTTTTCTTTCTATTTAGAAACAGAAATGCACAAGAGTCTGTTTTCTATCATTTTTCTTTCTGCTTTCTTCTTTTTCTAGATTCTGAGCCTTGTGGATACTTTTTCTTGTTTTGAACTTAGATTTGGGATTGCTATGGTCATATGTATGTGGGTGCAAAACTTGTTGGGAGCGAAATGGAGTCTTGTGGAATTTTTGAAGATTTTCTCCTTGTTTTGGCTATTTTACCCCAACAATTTTTAATTGGTGGGTTGTTATTACCTTTTTCCTGTATTTTTGTACTAGATTAGTGTATATGATTATGTGATGT
Source organism: Gnetum montanum (assembly GCA_015680685.1). Taxonomy (NCBI): domain Eukaryota; kingdom Viridiplantae; phylum Streptophyta; class Gnetopsida; order Gnetales; family Gnetaceae; genus Gnetum; species Gnetum montanum. Next base: position 339,147 of record MNCI01005578.1, on the reverse strand, counting down.
AGGCATGTGGGATGGATAGCTCAAGGATTGAGCTTGGACATATTATTTTGTCCATTTTTCCAAAATTGTTCGATTTTGGTTACGAATTGTGGATGAATATATATGCAATGTATGGGATGATGTGGACTTGTGAACTATGATATGTGGTGTTGATGAGCCTCATATGATATGCTATTTGTGAAGCCTATTGGGGTGAAAGCATTTTTTTGGGCATTCCAAATATTATTAAAATATTATTTTATTAACCAAACTTTGAACGTGCATAACTTTGTTTCTAGGAGTTCGATTCATGTAAAATTAGGGTTGTTGGGATTGTTTTGGGAAGTACCTTATAATCATGGAATTAGTTTTCTCTTTGGGCATATCTCATTTTGAAAGTTATTCTAGTGGTCATTTGTATGAAAGTATGTGTCTTTTGAGGAATATGGTATTATTTTTTTTTATTAAGGTTTTCATGTTGTTGCATCATGGTATTGTTTCATGAAATGCCTATAACCATTAGGGTTGGATATGTGTGGTTATTTTTGTTTGGGTGTGTTGTGATTATGACCTGTGTTGGCTTAAGCTACCTGGACTGTGTATATGTTTTCATGATGATGCGTGTGATGGTCGTTGGTGGATGGTGCTAGCATGAGGGTGTGGACCGATTAGTGATGAGGCACCCTAGAGGTAGTATGGATTGACCCCCACTATGATGCATCGGTGAGGCTCCTATCTTAGGCCTCATCTTGAGAGTGGGAGAGTGTAGGTGTGATCATCCCTACGGCTGGTTCGTGGCATAAGTATGTTTGTTTCTATCGTTAGTCCTCCAAAGGGCTAGTGGTTGTGGGTCACAGGTTGACAGACCCTAGCACTAGTTGGATAAATAAAAGACCTGCAGGCAATGGATGTTATGAGTAATCATGACAACATTTCACATGCTACACTAAGCATGGATATTCTAGCAACCACGTGGGCTATGTATGTGATAGTATTGGTTTGTGAGTCATATCGTTGAGAATAAGTGTTCTATTTCGACTATGATTGTGTGGATCCTAGAATATCTATGATATATCATGGGTATGATGAAATGGGCACGATAGATGATGTTAGACCATGGCTTTGTTTGTGCTTGTATGATAGTATGTTAGCTTTATGGGTGATATGGTGTGTGTTATCTTGAGCATGCATGAGACTAATAGTGTTGCAGGTTGCCTTGTACCCCACTCCTCTCCTCTAGTGCAACACTTGTCGACCATCTAGTAGGGGAAGTGTAAAGGCTTTCCACTCAGTTGTGTACTGAATTTATTTAATTATAGGTGAAAGGAATAGGATCCTAGATAAGCATGGAGAGGAAGGGTAGAGGAGGGGAAAATATTCTATGCTTCGTTGATGTCTATTTTCATGTATAGTAGTGTGGACTAGATACCCTTGTATGAAACTCTTTGTACTCTTCTATATATGATAATGAGGGTTATGCATTTTTTTTCTGTACTTTTGCAGAGCAGTGTATAGTTTGCTGTATGTAGAGACATGCATTTTATAATGTGATATATATGTTTAGTTTTTGATATGGTAGGAAGGTTCTATATAGTTTAACTTTTCTTATTATCATGTATTCTACACATTATTGGTTTTAGATGTCATGCTTCCATGTTTTAGTTGTCATGCTTCCATGCTAAGATTACTTGATCCTACGCATCACCCTACCCTAGCTAGGGTAGGGTGTTACAAAAGACATACCTCACCCAAGAAGGATAATGAAGATGAGTCAAAGAAAAAGGAAAGGGAGTCTACTTGTCCTAGAAAGGAAAGAAGAAAGGAACAATCTCCAAAAGGTAAAGATCATGGTAAAGATATATGTTATAATTGTCGTGAATCAGGTCATAAACAATGGGAATGCACAAAGCCAAAGAAGAATGCCCTTAAGGGTAAGAAAATTCAAACTATGAAAGATGATGAACCTAACTCTTCAAAAAAAAAAAGTATCTGAGCATGAGCCTTTGCACATTATTGACCAAAGTGAATTGAATAGTTGTACTTTTGTTGGACATGTTAGTGCCAATGAGGATGTTATGAGGAAGAGTTTATTTAGAACCCATTATAATGTTAAGGGTCATTCATTGAGTGTGCTCATTGATGGTGGCGCACAAAAAAATGTGATTTTTGCCAAGGTGGTGAAGTCATTATAGTTAGCTATAATTCCTCATCCTAATCCATACAAAGTGCATTGGTTAATGAGGAATCATTATAAGAAAGTTAAAGAATAGTGTCTTATTGATTATTCCATTAGAATTTTTCATGATTAAATTCTTTGTGATGTATTGCCTATTAATTGTTCAGATCTCATATTTGGTAGACCTTGGAATTATGATAATAAGGTTATCTTTGATGGTGAAAATAATAGTTGGATTGTAAGGTAAGATAATCATAAATTTAGATTTTTTCCCACTATTATTAATAATGACGTTGGTAATTTGAATTTTTCATTGATGCTTCCTAGTTATAAGGAGATTGTAAGAATGAATGATATTTGTGATGATGAAATTTTCTTTGATGTTGAAGAGAATGCATTTGATATAAATGCTATTATTAAGTATCTAAAGTCTCATATGAATGAGAAGAAGGTTGATTTTTCTTGAATGTTGATGATAGTTGTGTGTTGGTTAATGCTTTTTGGCATTTATGTAAGTGCTAGGCTAAAGTTTGTATTGGCCATGGGATGTTGGAAGACTAAGGAAGATTAGTTGGTAGCAAGTGAAGAAACTTCATTGCTACTTGGAAATAGGGAAAAGAAGCCTACTCTATGTTCTGATGCTAAAAATTATTTTTCCATATGCTTATGTCACTTATGTGCAAGTTTGAGTCATCATGGGAATGCAAGGGAAGCATTCCAAGGAGATGCTCAGATAAAGGAAGCATGATGGGGCATGAGGACAAGCCTCCATGAGCAAAGGAAGCTAAAAACCAAAGCCTCCAATAATACTTATTATCATGTTTGTAATGCATTGAGTCATGATCGTTATGATGGCCTTGAGTCATGGGGGCATTATGCCTTCCAACTTGTGAAAGGTCATGAAGCATGATATTTTCAAGGGTGGGAGAGCTAGTGTAGGGACACCTCTTCCAATCCATTTGTTCTATCATACATTTATGTTTTTGTAGGCTTTAAGACACTAGAGATATGTCTTGGAAGTCCATGATATGTCTTGGTTGAGCTTGGAAGTGACTTGGATGTCTTTTTATTTAGACTAATGTCTTGGGTGAGACAACTCAAAGGAGATGTCTCCACTATGCATGGGATATCTTAGGTGAGACATCTTGCAAGTGGATGAGACATCTTAGCTTCTAGAAGAGATTTCTTGGTTGAGATATGGGTTGTTGTAAGAGACATCTTGGAAGGTTAGAGATGACACATACGGATGGAAAAACTTCCAAAAACACCTATCCAAATTTGGGAAACAACTAGAACATGATGAAAAAGAATGGAAACAACCAAAGCAAGATGTAAATAGTTGGGGAAAGGGTGAAAAGACTTAGAAAACATCTAAATAACCTCAAGTTGAGTTGAGAAAATGTTCTAAGTTTCTTATCTTTCAATTGCTTATAAATATTGATGTAATTCACCATTATTGGTGCCTAACCCAAACCAAGAACAAGATAGAGAGCCCTTAAGGGAGGATAACTTGGGTAAGAAGAGAGGTTTTGTAAGGAAATTGAGTGAGATACAAAGGAGAGCACTTGAGATAAGTTGAGGAAATCTCTTAGAAGTATCTTATCTTGAGTTTGGGCTCCATTGTGAGAAATTGAGGATTGAGAGGTAACAAGTGTAGCCTCTAGGATCCTTGAAAATGTTGTGAGTTGAGCTTGGCTCCTCATCTTTGATGCATTTTCCTAAACATAAGGAATATTTTTCTCTATCTCATTGTGTTATTTTTTTTCTTAGCTATATCTACTTGGAATTTGTGGATTGGGTCCTATTGGGATCTATTGAGGTGACATTCATACATCAATCTATGCATGGAACATTAGGTTTAATGATTCTATAGAGCCTATATAGATACATGGATATTCACTATTGCATGTTACCATGTGATTCTATAGCATTTAATAATGGTTTATTTCAAAGGTCAATTATTGTAGCTTTTCCATCTATGCATGCACATTATCTAGAGAGACTAACTTGAATTGTGATTTTGAAGTGTTGATATACTATGTCTAGCAACATACCAGGTGTAGAGGAGGTGCTTGCTTATGAAGGATTTGCAATAGAGGTCTATGCAAGTATGCAACTTTGAAGTTAAAAAATTTAATTATCCTTTGAAAAGTACATTGTACATTGTTTTGATTTCTTGGTATAACACATTATGTTGGTTATGTCCTAATGGATCTACCTAGTACATGGATGAAAACATCATGTCAAAGTTTAAAACATGACAAAACAATTCTCTAATGAACATTGACAACTATCTGGTATCACAAGTATGAAGAGTAAAAATTAATGTGTAACCTATAATGAACAATTACCTTGTGATTGAATACATAGTAAAGTATGCTCCAAAGTTAAAGAAAAAGTTATAAACCCTTAACATGATGCTACAAAAAATAATTAATGATTGGGATGGTGACTAGGCTATGCTTGTAGCATTAGGAAGCTCCTCATGGCCACATCATGGAATAAGACAATGATGTTATGGATACCTAACACTTGTTGGTGGAATTACCTCTGGTAATGTGTAGCAAGTAACATGTCTCATTGGACATGTCCAAGAAACTATATAAGAAGATGAAAATCTTAGACATTGACATAGAGAATGATGAAGAAGGTAACAACTTAATAATAATCATAAAAGGGTACATAATTTAACCTCTAGCACAAGAGCATTTGATGTTGGTTTTTTTTTTGCTTAGACATGCATGTACCATCCTAAATGCATGGGGGATAAGTGACAATAGAGGAAAGTCCTAACAATTTTTCAAACATTCCCAACGTTCTTTGTTCCACTTGTGCAAGGTGACACTCACATTTCCATGATATGTAACTGAGCTCGATCTATTCGATAAAGAAATAAAGAAAAAGTAACTACCCATACAAACACACGCAATCAATGACTTTTTAGCAAACTTCAATAAAGAACTAAACTGTACTAGAGAAGAGACTGCAATGGAGGAACCAACACTTGCAACAAAAGAAGACATACCAGAACATTACTTTGAAGTGCTATTATGTAGTGTGTTATCTAGAATATCACCTCTATTATTTAATTAGTAGGTGATGCAAGACATGTAAGACGCTAACCTTTAGAACCAATGGTCTGTAACATATCCAGATGATAATAACATAAAGCACATAGTCTCATTTCTATCAAGTTGCAAAACATAAATAATATTAATAGAAACAACCCCAATCCACATCACATATCTCCATTTTAGCTTATCATATAATACACTATAGGAACATGTAAGTTCTATATAATAAAGAACATAAAGGAAGAATTCCATGTGCAAACTAATCATAGTAAGAACCTCTACTACTTTTGGTACTAATAGGCATGATAACCTTTAACACAATGGATGTGACAATCCATTTAAAGTTGAAGATCTTGATAAGATAGTTTAACAAGCTATTCTTCAATCTAAAGATAATATTATAGGAATGGCTACACAACATTAAATACATTTTGATAGATAAGATGAGCTTTATAGGTGGTCATCTACTTTAAAATATTCACCATAGGCTTCTAGAGATCTTTCCATAATTTAGTGATGAAATATTTAGAGGTTAATCAATGATACTGGAATGTGATGTACACCAACTCTATCAAGTTAAGTAGTGTCCATCATATAGAGATAGTAAACTTCCAACCTAGTTGTGAAAGAGCTTCTAAGCTACCATCATAGTCAACATAATATGCAAGAAAGATGCAAGTAACCTAGATCAACACTAGTTCAAGGAATTTCTCACAAATGTATGAAACAACATTGTAATAGCCAAAGATTCAGAGTTACTAATGTTAAGGGCTAACATTCTTAGCATGTCAAGTGGGTGAGACATGATTCAATATGCATTGGATCTCTACCTAACCAATGAGAAAGTGAGAGTGTACCACTTAATTAGTATGCAAACTCTTGAAGAGCCAATTGCTAGATGTGTCACTAAAGTTGCATCATTGATAATCATGCAACTTGATGACAAAGACAACCTTAAACAGAAGGTGTTCATTGCCAAAGGCGTAAAGGCTATGCTAATGTGCAACATATAGACAAAAGTAGGATTAGTTAATGGTACCATAAGAACAACCACAAGAGTCATCTATGCGAGGGCCAAAGTACCATCCCAACTCCCATAAGACATAGTCATCAACTTTCCAAATTACTAAGGCCTACCATTTGAGCAACTTGATCCTCAACATATGCTCATAGTGCTTATCACTAGGGGTGAAAGATGACAATTACCCCTATAGCTCACTTAGTCATTAAAGATCTAGAAATTACATGACTTAATTCTTTTTGAAATCACTGTGGATATAAGAAATATAGTGACTATATACATAACATTCATGGCTCTATCTTGAGTCAAGTCCTTGCAATGTTTGAAGATATATTCATTATTTAATAGGAATATGTGTAGGAAAATAGAAGAGGAAGCTAATGTGAAGGCTAGAATTGATGAGGAGCGTAGGCTAGTGTCATTTGAAGTAATTCCCATGAAGTAAACCCCATGAAATCCAATAGCCCAAGTTAGCAGCCTTGCAATTACCACTAACCATGAATCAATAAGACCATTAATGTAGTAAGAACATTTAGCATAATAAGCATCATTAAACCCACCTCCAACAATGCATAAAAGCATTGAAGACATTGGCAACTTCATGGGAACAAATCCCTCAATTATTAAGGAGATCTTAGTGTAACAAGCACATTTGGCATACCAAGCATCATTGGATCCACCTTCAATAATGCATGTATCCATATAGAATAGTCTAGTATAGAGCACCGAAAGTGTTATGAAATTATTAGTAGCAAACCCCTTCATTGCTATGGAGATGTTCTTTGATTGAGTTACCTTTTGAATTACACTAAGTACATGCTCACATGTAAATCTTGTAACTTCATGTATATGTTCTAAATAGATAAAATTATATCATTATGCATGTTCTTTGTATGTAATTTAAATAGAAATTAAGATGATGCTTCTAAAAAAACTCTTTATTTTTGCAACATCATATGTCATTTTGAACATAGTTCTTCAATTCTTGATATAAAATATGCATTCATCTTGGCATCACTAAATTTGAACATAGTTTTCATTGTTGATGTCACCATCTATTCTAAATTGATGTTAACATTTCATCTTTACAAATTGAAAGCTTTACATTGTTAATGTTGAATATAATCTTGAGGTGGTGTTAGTCTCTGTTCCACATGTCACACATTATAACATTCATTGAATTCCCATGATTGACAGCTCCATTTTCACAATATATGTATGTTTCATCACATCGCACTCATATGCCTCACTTACAAAATATCATTGTCTCAATCACCAAAAGGCTCTATCATTTCCATGTTCCAACAATGATTAGGTAGGCACAAAATAGATCCATTGAGAATCTCAATTTTTGATATAGATTTTTCCCCCACTACATGTCATAGAAAGGTCCTTCTAAAATGGAAAAATCAATAGATAATAGCATACGCAAGTTAAGCAACACAGAGGTGGCCACACAATTCTTGTTGCTAATGGAAAATGATATATGGAATATGTAAGAAAGTGAAATTGTGGAAGCCATGATGCAACTTGCTACCTTGAATTCTTTCCTATATAAATTTTAACACTAGTAAAAATTGTTTTAGTCACCATAGACTTTAAGTAGGCATAGCTTGATGCATCAAATGCCTAATATACACAATTGAAAAAGTTGTCACAAAATACTTGCATTGAATGCAATGTTTTATTGACATTAGTAGGTCCATACCACTTGACCAATTGTAGAAATTATAATTTTTTGTGGTTTTTTTGTAAGCTTTTATAAAAGAGTCCCATGAATATAATAATAATATTACATTTTTTTTATATGAAGTTTCTTAACAATTAACATATCATTACTACTAGCTTAGCTATTTGTTATTTATAAGTCTAAGGATATCTAAAACATGGATGTTAGTGGGTTAGGAATAAGCCTTAGAATATCTTGATTGTATTTTCTCATTTGATTGGTGTAGTTTCTCATCTAATGAAGTCAAATATTTAAGATATCCTTCCAACCTTATAGTTAATAATTAGCTAACCTAGTAATATGATAATTGGAAATTTTTGTCCAAGAATTCACAAATGATTTTTTGGATGGTTACAAAGCCTAAACACATTTTCAAAGAAAGTTGAAAACATCATTGATATAATGCCCTAAGTAGATTGTATCAATTTGAAAAAAAAAATTAGCAAATAAAATTTAGTATTATAATTCATTCAAATGTGAGTCAAAGATGGAAAAAATAAAAATATACATATGATTTGTTTGCTTGTGTAGTTTGCAAATACACTATTCTCTTAGTAACTTGATCCAATGATCTGTCTCAACAAAGAGATGATGAGAGCTTACTTTTGCTCTAACAATTTGATTCCTTAAAGGAATAGGAATAGCTTAGAATAGATACTTTTGAGTACTAGATAAAAAGCATCCTTTGAATGAATGTAAATAAAAATGCTTCTTTTATGATATGTTAAACCAAATTTTAGTTAAGCCTTTTTCTTCTATAATCTTCTGACGAGCATTTTATTTAAAGAAAGATCTTTCATTACAATCTTTCATGATCAAAGCCATAATTTGTGTTGATATAATCAATTTTTTTCTTCCATAGCATTCATTATCTCCTCAACATAATTTACTTCCTCCATATAAGTTAACTTATGAGTACAAATAATAAATTAAAAAAGAGCATCAACTTCTACTAGAAGGCAATAGAAGTAAAATTTAATTCACACACCTCCTAATATACCACTCTGTATCTAAAGAAGGGAACATTGTAGAATACCAGAGTTGACTCCCATTAACTCTTGGCCACCACTACTAACCAGTGTGTGCTTACACCATTTGGTTCCTTTTTCCTTTTCTTGCCGCATTTATCCAAAAAATTTTCATTTCTCCCCCCATTTAAATCTTTTTATTTATGAACAACATGATCTATTGGTGTTTTTTATTGCCTTTAATTTGGAGTACACTAATTTTGGTGAAAATGACACTTTGGCATGAATCACACTTTGCAGAAAAAATTAATAGATAAAATAATCTTTTCCTGGTTACTTTATAGAGTTAATTTGCAGGTTGGTTATGACTTACAACATTGCTTGATTACAGTATTTTCAAGTGATTATAATTTTTGTAAGTATGTTTAGTTTTATGTATGCTGGTTTATATTTGTTGATGCATAAAATTGGACATACCAACACTAGAAAAGAAAACTCGTTTTAGAAGATTATTGCCTAGGGCACCTCCCATATGGATATGGAAACCCAAGAATAGTGTTAGCTAAAGAGGGCTACATGGCCTTTTGAAAATAGTAAACCCAAAAAGGAAATTTAATTAGAATGCATTGGAATTTAAAACAAGTGATTTTCTAAAATAATAGGGAATTACAAAAATTGAAATGTTCCCTGGTCCTGCTGCTATTGCTATTTGTGCCAATGATCTGTTGCATATGCCATCATAGCCAACACTACTCATAGCCATTGAAAGAGGAAGAAAGAAGAAGCTGAATCTTGTGTCGCCAAGAGAGACCACCTATTGGTGTCGTTTGCTACTGGTGGACAAAGAGAGAAAAATAAAGCAAGAAAATTGCCAAAAAGAAGAGATTGCCTTGTTAAGGATTGCCATAGTGAGTCATTTGTTGTATGTCATCACACACACCCACAACCATTGTTCCACATGCCATTCAAAAGAAAAAGGAGAGAGAGAGAGAGAGAGAGAGAGAGAGAGAGACCACTACCCGCATGACCATGCATCTCACCAGCAACCTACCATTGGAGAGAAGAAAGGATTCACCACCCTTTTTCCTTGCCACTGGTAGGAACCTACATCACCACTATTGCCATCTACGTTGCTGCAAACATGCAGCAGCAACCTGCCACCTATTGGTTCATTGCAATAGCTAAGGAGGAAGGAAAGAGGCTGCTATAATTACTAGGGGGGGACCACTGCAACCCACCACATGCCTTGCTACCATTGACACCATGCTATCGACCATAAAAAAGAAGAAAACCACTACTTGTAGATTTCCTCATTCCAAAATCCTAGGCCCCCACCCCCCAACCAAGATCTAATGATTTTGGAAGCCCCCAAGACTAATAGAAAGAGAAACTACTATCTGCTAGTCCTCTTGGACTAGGGTGTTCTCCCTCCTTCTTGATGATGTGGGAGTTCCTCCTTGTTTGTGTTGTGGAAACTATGGTAGCAACACTAGAGAGGTAGTACCTCCTTGTGGCAGTTTCTCTTTCTCTCTCCCCCTCTTTAGGTGATGGTTGTAGTCTTCCTACCTAGCAGTGGACACTGTTGGCAGTGATGAACTGGTAGCATCAACAGGACCAGGAAAAATTTATTTCTTTTAGTTACTTATTGTACTCGAGATAATTATTTAATTTAGATTCTAGATTTACTTTTTTAGTTTACTATTTTTCAAAGGCCATGTAGCCCTCTCCAGCTGAGACTATTCCTGGGTTTCCATAACCATACAGGAGGTGCGCTTTCCAATAGTCTCATAAAATGAGTTTTCTTTCCCAGTGTTGGTGCATCCAAATTTTATACATCAATAATATTTTGGTGCTAGAAGGAGAGCTTCAATCTTCTTATTTACAAGTCTAAGTTTTTGATTGAATGGTCTTATTTCTAGCCTAAGGGGAATCGTATGTGTCATCAATAATGGATTGAAAGTTTTAAGGTCTTCGTAAGTCCAAGCTAGAACATCATTAAACTCATGTAGTAATTTGACCAGGCTTTTTCTTTCATATGAATGTAAACAAAATCCTATTTTAACAGGATATTGTCTTCCTTTCTTTTAAATCTAAATTATTTTAGTCTCTACTAACATTTGCCAATTTTATTTTTGGATAAGTCTATGGTCTTGGTGTGCAAGTCATCAAATAATGCTTTTCTAATTGCTACTTCAAGAGATATTTTGTTTAGAAACATAACATCCTTTGATATATCTCCTTGATCACTAAATTCCCCTTGAAAAAATAGAAATTTTCAAATGTGGTCATTGTCATCAAACACTTGAAAAGAAAACACATTATCAGGGATAGAATAGGATTTCACCTTTTCAAGAGTAATTTCTAAATTCCAAGCATTATGTTTGAATATGACATTCGAAGTAGTGGCCATTTGGGCTAGCACATTAGGAACGTAATTTTCCTCTCTTGATACATGTTCGATGGTTACACATTCAAACTCTTTAAATAGTTCATGAATGTAAACTTTATATGCTTTCATGGTGACATCTTTATCATCAAAGGTTCGACTAACTTGGTTTACTATTAGTTGGGAGTCACTATAGATTTTAATTTTGGACACATTATAATATTGAGCTAACTTGATCCCATGTATAAGTGCTTTGTATTCGACCATGTTGTTAGTCATAGGTTGTGAAAATTTGATGGATTTTAGGATGACATGAGGTATAAGCATTATTCTTACTCCACATCCTTTCTTGGAAGAGGCACCATCCACTCTTAGTATCCAAGTGTTTAAGTTCATGAAATTTGAAAAATTGGTCCTTTGAACAAGGTAACAATGGCCATCATCGAAATTTCTTTCATTCTTTAATATTTCATTAGTTAGAACCTCACTTACATCCTTATCATTTCCTAATGGTGGTGAATCACTAAAAAGAAAAGTTTTTCCATTATGTTGGTGGTATGGCAAAGTATCTTCATAAACCTTTTCACATTTTCTAAAAGCTTGATAATATTGGGTAGAATACATGTACGTAAAAGGGTTTATACTTGGAGTTTCACCCATATCATCATTCATCAAATATTCGCCAAGCCCTAGCTCAACCACTCCAACAAAGGGTTTGGTATTTTGATTTCCTATAGATTTACTCTCTTGATCAAAAGTCATTACCACTTTCTTATAAAAGGGTTCTCTAGGTATAGTCATATATTTAGATTTTCCTTCGATAAGGATTAATAGTTTCAAGAAATATGACCTAAAGAAGGCCCTCAAATTTGGCTCCAAAAGTCCTAGATGAGAGCACAAAAAAAGTGGGCAACATGTCAACTACTAGGATATTAGTGTAACATGTGAATGTAGGATATTTTTTAAGTTGCACCTTCACTCCTTTCAATGATCCTACTATAGGTACACTAGATCCATCGAGTTGAATCACACTTTTTGTTTGTGGTATCATTTATGCTCCTAAAGCCTTACATACCTCAAGAGGCATGACACTAACAGTTGCATTAGAAGTCATCAAAACATTGTGGGCATTCTTCCCTCAAATGATTAGGGTTGTTAAGAAAGGGGGTTGATCTTTCTTGCTTCGCATGGAATTGTTTGCATTTTGTATTGATAGCATGTTAGGACTTTCTATGAAGTGAACTTGCCTTTCAGGGATTGGGGACTTTTTTTATTGGTTTTTAGTCTATGTACTATCTCTTGGATCACATATTTCATTTTGTTAAACTGTAGAAGATCATACATTGAAATGCTAGGTTTAATTTTCTTCAAATCCTTAACCAAATCATATGTCTTGGGTACATCTTTGGATTCTGGTTGAGGTGGGGCTCTTCTAGGTAGAGAAGGGTAGTTTGGTTATTGTGGGGCATTTACTTGTGGTGGCCCAATTTGGTTATTTGAATTGTTTTAACTAGGAACTCTTCTATTTGGGAGTGTATAATGATTGTTCCTAGTTTTTTTTCTTTGTGGTGTTCACAATTTCACTAAGTCTATGGTAGCGTGTGTTATGTGGGTTGGGATTGCTTACCATGACTTGCTCAAATGAAGAAACTTCCTCATTCTTGGTTTCATGGGGTACATTAAGGACCATAATAGGGAGCTTCCCATTTTGTTGACCTTGGGTATGGTTGCCATATAATGCTAGGAATTGAGGACAAGTCCTCTTATAATGTGACCTCATGTTATGGAGATAACAATAATCATCATTGATTGATGCACTTGGCTTTTTCGATTGTATAGGACCTTTGTTATTGTTTATCTTTAGCTCAACCACTTTATTGAAAATTTTCTATAGTGAAGTTTGTATTTGGGTCATTTGATCTTGATTTTGGGTTGGGGGTTCAATAGGATTAGATATCATGTTTAGGTTTATGATGGATTGAATTAAGACCTTTGATTGTTCATCATTCAAACCAGTGTTAGATGGTAGAAATAAATAAGATGTGGGACTTTGAAAGTAATTTTTTGAAGGTTGAGTTAGTTGAAGAGGAGTGGGACTTTGGAACATAGCATTGGTCATTGGAAAAGTTCATAAGGGTAGAGGGTTATATTGCATAAGATTACTAATGCTAATCATCTCACATTGGGGTTGGATGTTGTTCATAAAGGTTATTTGTTCTAACTCCACATATTTAGCCATTACTCCTTGTATTTCTGTTATGTTTAGATCAAATTTGATGGCATAGGTAAAGAATGGGTTGAAGGTAGAGAGGTAAAAGTTCATGATACCATCGAGTTGTTGTTGCATCTCATTTGGCACATAGGCAAGCAGTTGAAGGAATCTAAGGTTGTAATCCTTGACATTTTCCCCAGGTAATTTTCTTCCATTAGTAAAGTTACTTGATGCAATTGTAGGGCATGTGAATTTGTTAAATTGAATTAAAAACTTATTTTTGAACTCCTTCCATGAGTCAATGGAGGCATTGGGGAGCATCAAGAACCACTAGGTTTCTTTAGTTCTAAATGTTGTCACAAATCCTCTACATGCCACATTGTTTTGTACAATGTTGTAGATCCCTAACAAGGTTTCAAAACATTGTATGTGTTGGCAAGCATCACTTGTAGGGGTTGTGGGATCAAAAAATAGGTTTATGTTCTGAAGGGATTTCAGGATGTCATGGTAGTTAGTAAAGTTAAAGGGATTCCTCACCAAGGAAGCTAGAGGTTGATGGGCTGCCATCCTAGTCTAAGTTCTCCTAGGACTAGAACTCGAGAAACATAAAGCTTGTCATTTCCTTAATGCAAAGAGATAGGTGATTGGTTAGTTATGGGCAGAGGTAAGTTTACTCATAAAATGAAAAATTATAGAATACAAATGTTAGGAAAAACTATAAAATTAAGTAAAAGGTAAAGAAATATTGCAATAATAATTTTTTTTTTGAAAAAAAAAATTAAAATATTGCATTTAAAAAAAATTTAAAGAAAAATAAATGCATGAAATTACACTATTTGTAAAATTTAAAATGAAAATAGTAAAATAAAATAATTTTAGAAAAATAAATGAAAATTGAAGAGTAATAAAAACCACCTTACCAAGCTAGGACTCAGGTAAGAAATGACAAAACATAAATTTGAAAATATTGGAAAATGAGGGTTGAAAAAACAAGGTTTTGGTAACAACAATTTTCAGAAAACAGGAAGCATAAAAAAAGGTAGAAAATAAAGGGTCTAAAGACAAAGGTTTTTTTAAAAAAATTGAATAGGTTCTAAGACAGGATTGAAAAATGAAATAGCCATAAGAAAATGCAAGAAGAGTTGATAAACAAAGGGTGGAGAATGGCCCTCCTTCTACCACTAAAAGGATGTTGATGCATAAAATTTGAACGTACCAACACCAGGAAAGAAAACTTGTTTTAGGAGACTACTGTGTAGGGTGCCTCCCATAGGATTTCTACCATCAATGGTAGGTTGTTGATAAGGTGCATGGCCATACAGGCAGTAGTCTCTCTCTCTCTCTCCTTTTTCTTTTGGATGGCATGTGGGATAGTGGCTACAGGTGTGTGTGGTGGCATACAACAAGTGACTCATTGCAGTAGTTCCTGATCAAGCAATCTCTTCTTTTTGGTGACTTTCTTACATTATTTTTCTTTCTCTTCGTCCACTAATAGTAGACGATTTCAGCATGCAATCTCTCTTGGTGGTGCGGGATTCAACTTCTTCTTTCTTCCTTTTTCGATAGTTACAAGCAATGTTAGCTATAGCAACATTCACAATGGATCGATAGCACGAATGATAGTAGCAACAGGGCCAAGGAAAAATTTAATTTTTGTAGTTCCTCATTGTTTTAGAAAATCATGTATTTTAAATTCCAATGCATTCCAATTAAATTTCCTTTTTAAGTTTACTACTTTCAAAAGGCCATGTAGCCCTCTCCAACTAAGACTATTCCTGGGTTTCCATACCCATATGGGAGGCATCCTAGGCAATAGTTTCCTATAATGAGTTTTCTTTCCTGGTGTTGATGCGTTCTAAAAATTTTTGGGATGTAAAAATTTTAGGGTTCTAAAAATTTTTGGATTCTAAAAATTTTAGGATTATAAATATTTTAGGATTCTAAAAATTTTTGTGTTCTAAAAATTTTATGGTTCTAAAAATTTTATCGGAATCTTGTGTGGCTGAACAGAGAGTGGAATAAAGCAGAGGAAAGAAAAGGAAGAAAGAAAGAGGAAAAAGGCTCACACTGACATTAACTTAGAAAAGTTGAACACAAAACATTTTCAGGGAGTCTCACCCCTCTTCAGTATGTTTTGGCTTTTACAAAGTCAAGGAACAAAGGATCCAAATGATCAAGTGCTCCATATAAATCGTCCCAACTTAAAAATTTAGAAATTATGGGGACTTTAAAAATTTAAGTGGGCCCCACTCGGTCAAGCCAAAGTGGGGGCAGGACAGAGCACCTGAATCTATGTCAAACAAGGAATGAGCATAGCTTTCTGGGATTTCACCAACAAGCGATCACATCTGGAAAGACATTTTGGAGTGTTAGATATTTTTTGTGGAGCCGTCCAAGTATAGGGTTTAGGAGGACCCTCACGTTCAAGGACTTAGTTGAAGAACTGAAGTCCAGTTTGAAGATGAGAGGGGTCTGTTTCCTAACTTGAGCATCATTACTTTGATGGAGCCTAGCTAGAAGTGATTGATAAGAAGCAATAGAGACAGTGTTAAAGCATTTGGCCAGCAGCTGAGATGGATACCCATGAGCTCGAAGTCATTGAAATAGTTTCCACTGAATTTGTTAGAGGTCGCCTAGGCAGGATTCCCTAATGAGGTATCTCTTTAGTTCTGCAATGATGAAGGCTTTCTTCTGATGAAATGGGTGCCATGAGGAGAAAGGGATGTATTGATAAGCATTAAATGGCTTTTGGTAACACTTGGTAGAAAGGATACTAGTGTTGACAAACTGTGGATCCTTGAAGAAAGTGACATCTAGGATATCAATTACAAAGTCCGAAATGGTAGGGGTAATGTTTATGGTTGGGTAAAAATTACCGTACCAAGAAAGAAAAAGATCAAGGGAATCTTTGGAGCCATTTCAAATGCTGAAAGCATCATCAATGAATCTTTTGAAATACAAAAGATCATGAGACTTAGGAGTACTGAAGACTTGTTTCTCCAAATGGCACAAAAAGGGGCATGCGTAGACAACTGCAAAGTTGCTATTCATTGCGATGCCTCTTACCTATTTTTATTGTACTCCATTGAATTCAAGGTAGTGCTCACAAAGCACTAATGATGCTAGCTCTAGGATGGCACTATTGTAGAGGTTCTACAAAGAAAAAGGGTTTGTAGAAAAATATGCTCCAATCATATCTTTTAGTGCATCAAGACCTTGATCAGTGGGGATGCTAGGGTATAGGGATTCAACGTCATATGTAAACAATAGAACGTTGATGGGGAGGACCTTAACATGGAGGTCACGGATCAAGGCTGATGAGTCTTGAAGGTGATATAGTTGGGAACATAAAATTGGGAATAGTAGAAAGTGGAGGAGGTGAGATGTAGGTTCAAGAACATAACCTGTGTAGGAACAAATCGAACGGCCAACCAGAATAGGTTTGTGAATTTTAGGGATAAGGTAAAAATTTCAAGGTTTTAGGGCCTTGCATTGGAGCAAAGAATCCTTAAAATCCTTAAACACCTGAGGGAATTGATTGATGATCCCTAAGAGGCAACGACAAAGATCATCCCATGAAATGGAATTCACACGTGAATACACCTTTGAATCAGAAAGTTGCCTGGTTGCTTCATCATAGTACTAGCAGGAATCCAAAATACAAACACCAAGATTTTTGTCTGCAGGAAGAATGACGATGCTGGTGTCCTTCTGGAGTTTGTGAAGTGCTCCAAGAAGATGTCGTGGCAAGGGTGGCAGGCAACGAAAATCAAGGGAGGAAAGCGTAGCTTCAAGGGACTTGAGGAAATCATGGATGCAATTCTCAAGAGCTGGGTTGAGGCTACTAATTGATGGATTTCATTTGCTAGTACATCAGAGTTTCATGCAAGCAACCTGGGTTTCAAAGATAAACGGTGAGGAAGAAAAATTATCTTTGGGTTTACCTTTGAAGAAATTTTGAAGCCGTAGAAGCCTTGCAAATGCGGTGAATTCTTTAAGGATGGAGCCATGATCCATGGGGAGTGACCTTAACCCACAAATTTTGGGTTACAAAAAATTTTGGGTTACAAAAAAAATTTGGGTTACAAAAATTTTAGGGTTCTAAAAATTTTGGGGTTCTAAAAATTTCTGGGTTCTAAAATTTTTATAGGATTTTAAAAATTTTAGGGTTCACTTCCTAGAAGATTAGTGTATCAGAAAACATAGAGTCTATGAGATTTCACTGGATCATGTGTGAACGCTTCATGATTCATATGGTTGTGCATAGGGGTACCATTCATTGCTCATCATTGGCACCATTACCGAGGACTCTTTTTATTTATAACATGCACTATGTAAGTTTAGTAAACATCATTAACATCATTGGACAAACCCTAAGGTTGATATCATTATCATAATAAATATAATCACAAAAGCATACTAATATTTTATTTTTTTTACAAAATGTCCTCTTCTCATAGGTGTGATGATGCTAAACCATTGATCCCACATGAATGCAAGATGGTATATACTCATTTCACCTTAATCCTACATTAGGATGAACAACTGCATTTGCATGATATGGAAGGCAACATTGTAATGCCTACTAATTAATTTGTCCTTGTGATGCTGCTTCAAACTCTTAAGAAGTTAGGCATCTAAGATCTTCAATAGGAGTATGTTATGCATGATTACAACTATCGGGACTACCATCCCACTAAAACACAATGTAGGTGAGATTGACACCAGGAGAAGCATCATGAGTTTGTGAAGGGAAAACAGTTCACTAATCCCTTGTTCTTGTTGAACCAAGATGACAACAAGGACCCTCCCTTTGGGGGCTCTGAACATGAAAATTCTCTACCCCTTGTTATTGGTGATGGGGGTGTGGTCCTGAATCTACATTCCATTATCAAAAAACCAAGTTTAGGTAAAGATGACAATCAAGGCAAGGGCTCAGACAAGCATCAAGATGATAAGAAAACTAACGAACATGGCCATGACAACTAAAGGGGAATTAGTAGACACCACATTGGTGGCAATCCTCCTCCCACTTTTTCCCCTTCATTAGCAACTTCTTCTTCTTCCTCTTTTGGTTCTAATAGAAGTCATAGAAGGAACAATGATGATAGAGGTGAGTAGTAGGACAACAATGATGATCATTGAGCACATAATGAATGAAGGGTTAACAAAGTACACCATCAATGACAATGAAATAATGATGATGATGAAACTTTGCTAGCAACCTGAAGCATGCTAAATATTGTAAAGGTTATAAAAATTCCAACTAGGCATGTGAAAGATAGTTAGATTAGGCAACTTAATATAAACAATATTCCTAGATTTGAGGGGGAATATAATTCTAATCCACAAACATATCTTCAAGCTTTTTATGATGCTAGTGCCTTATAGAATATTGAAAATAATTAGTAGAAATTAAAGCTATTTCCCAAGACACTCATCAAGGAAGCAAAAAGTTGGTACTGTTCCTTAGAGTTGGAAGCCATTTGTAGGTGGAGTACAATGCTAGAGCTATTTAATAATAAGTATCAAACGTACTCTAAAGTGTCTAACCTGAGAAGGAAAATCCAAGGATGGAAGCAAGGAAACCATAAATCCTTGGACGTCCCCATGAGTGGATACTATTCTCTCATGCACTAATGCCTTGGCCATGATTACTTTTAGTAGGAAAAACTTTGCCATATCATCGATGGACTCAAATCAAAAACAAGAAGAACTCTTGGGGTTTATTCCCAAGGGAGATTATCAAAACTTTGGGTCCATGAAATCCAAAGGCTAATTAAGCATGTAGCAAAAGAAGAAGGAGAGTTGAGAAAATAAGAAAGTGTAGAGGAATATAATAGGGATCCCTCCATCAAAAAGAGGGAAGTCCAATTTTATGATAATGAGGAAGAATCACCTCTTGATGAGGTGGTCAACAAAAAGACCTTGTTGATCCAAAATTCTATGTCTAAAATTTCAGTTAAGATGGATAAAATGTGAGGTTCATTGAATAAAAAATTCTAAACTACTCTACAAATTACTGAAGAATCAAGAGAGGAGGTGAAAAGAAGCTAAACGTGCCTACCAAAGGGGTAAAGGCAAGATTATTGTAGTAGATGAAGTTGCAGAAACTAAGTTAGATGATGATTTTGGATGTGACATCTATCAATATGAACATCCTAAGGAGTGTTGCCTAATTATGTCACACTTACAAGAATCTCAAGTGTATGCTCTAAATCCACAACTAGCAAGAAGGCAAGCATTCATAAGGTTGTCTCATCCTCAAGGAAACCTTAGGCAATTCCATCAATAGCAACAATATTATCCAAGTGGAGTGCCATTGCAACTATAGGAGTAATACAAATAGTGGCACCAACCAAAATCATGGGGGATGCCACCACCAAGGTAGTAATATCCTTATAGGAAACTAGATCCGTATGGGTATTACGTTCAGTAACCACTATCTCCACATGACTCTTCTAGTCATGCTTCTCCTTTCTAGCATCACTACTACATCGTAAATACTATAGAGCTCATTCTCCACATTCTAGGAGGGATGCCACATTTCATCCTTATCCTCCTCCTATTTTTTCACCTATTCCTCCATCCTCAATGTAATTATCACATGCTCCATCTATGCAGGGTGAACATCTAGCCTAGTTGCAGTAGCACAACACTACAAAGGCCATCAATCTACAACAAATTCATCAACTAAGGGGTTTAGAATCTCATGCTTGTAAAAGACCATTCTTTTAAACCAACATCCCCACTAAACCCTCACAAACTCAGGCAACTAGTCACCCTACTCCTACCTCATCCACTACAAACCATTCCATCGAGTCCTCTTCAAATCAAATGCCATTCAAAATCCATATTGTTATGCTCACCCATGTTGTATCTGATAGGATTCGGGCTAGAAACCTTCCTAAGAAATTATTTAATCCTAAAAGTCCTCTTATTTATCTACAGATTAAAGGAAATGAATCGTGTAAGGCTCTTCTTGATTTAGGTTCTGGTGTGAACTTGATTTCTCATGAGATGTATACTGCTTGGAACCTACCACATCTCAAGAAGAGCAATATCAAATTGAAATTGGTAGAACAGTCCATCATTGTTCCATTGAAACTGGTCGAAGACATTGTGACCACTATTTATGGGTGGTCTTATCCTATTGACTTCTTAGTAATCAAGGTCGAGAATTGTAAGGGGGACATTCCAATCATTATAGAAAGGGCATGGTTAAGTACTATTGATGCAAGAATGAGCATTTGAGATCTTTCCCTGAAGATATCAAAGGAAAATGCACTTGAAATGATCAAGAAGAGATGAGTTCCATCTATCATGTATGGTCATACAGGGTGTAATTATGTGTAGAAACTCTAGGAAGTGACATGAGCATCTATATCTACATGCAAGCAATGTATAAGAAGCAAATATTCAAAGGCGTCTATACATAGTAGCTATAAAATAAGAGAGCACCTAGTGGTTGACTAATGATTTTGATAGTAGCATAATGTGCATGAAACTTGTTGAGAGCCTGACATGTGCCTATGTCATAAGCATGGATGAACTAGATTAAGTTCACCACCAACTCTCTAATGATGAAAATGCTGATACCAATTGGGGAGAGTTGAAGATCCATGAGAATATTAAACATGAGTTCCTAGAGCTAAAAAATTTACCTACCAGCTTAGAATATGCATTCTTAAAAAATGGGAAGTTGATCATACTCAATGTCAAATTTTCTCCTGAACAAAAAGTAAAATTATTGAAAGTGGTCAACAAATGACCAACATCCTTTGCTTGGTCATATTCTAAACTCGCTCGAATTGATCCAAAAATATTCCAAGATTGCATTTACACTGATCCATCCATAGAGTGAAGGAGGAAACCACAACGACGATTGAACCCAAAATTAAAACAAATTTTCAAAGAGGAGATTGAGCGCTTCCTCAAGGTAGGGTTCATCTACCCCATTGCAGATAGTGAGTGAGTCAATCCACTCATCATAGTACCAAAGAGGAGTGGCAAATGGCAGGTTTGCATTGACTTCAGGTTGTTAAACATGGGAACATTCAAAGATAATTTTCCATTTTCATTCATTAATTAGGTGTTGAACACCATTTCAAGTCATTGCTATTATATTTTTCTGGATGGTTATAGTGGCTATAACCAAATCTATATTGCACTAAAAGATCAAGCCAAAAGAATATTCACAAGTCCCTAAGGGACCTTTGCATGTCGCAAGATGCCTTTTTATCTATGCAATACTCTTGCCACTTTTCAACACCTGGTTCTTAGTATTTTTTAATAGTAGATTAGTAGTAGGGTAGAAGTCTTCATGGATGACTTCTCTACGTATGGGGCTACATTTGAGCAAGCCCTAGATTGCCTTGAGCAAGTAGTGAAAAGATGTGTTGAAACAAACCTTAGGTTCAATTGGTAGAAAAGCTATTTAATAATCTAAGATGGCATAGCACTGGGACATATAATTACTCAGGTAGGAATTGAGGTAGATATGAAAAAGATAAGGGTTATCGAAGGAATCACTTGTTAACCAAAAACTATGAAAGATGTTTGATCATACCTTGGACACACTAGTTACTATTGGCAATTCATAGAGAATTTCTCTAAGATCATGAAACTATTGGTCGAGGTAATAAAGAAATATGCATCCTTCATCTAGACCAATGAATGTGAAAATGCATTCTAAATCCTCAAATAGAAGCTCGTAGAGACTCTAATTCTACGAGCACCTGACTAGTCCAAACCATTCCATATCATGAAGGATGCATCTAGCTATGCCTTGGGTGTCGTACTTACACAGTTGGATAATAAGAAACATCCATATTACATCCATTGTGCAAGTCAAAGCATTATGGATGGACAACTAAATTACACCACCATGGAAAAAGAACTAATGGTGGTGGT
Organism: Gnetum montanum; assembly: GCA_015680685.1. Classification (NCBI taxonomy): domain Eukaryota; kingdom Viridiplantae; phylum Streptophyta; class Gnetopsida; order Gnetales; family Gnetaceae; genus Gnetum; species Gnetum montanum. The sequence goes on along the minus strand of MNCI01005578.1, from coordinate 316,689 downwards.
GTATGCACTAGAAACTTTTAGGCACAATGTGCTTGAATATAAAGTGTTTATGCACACTAATCATAGTTGCATCTGTTAATAAGCCAATAGTGAGCCCTTATGTCATACAGTGGTTGGTGATCTTATAGAAGATTGATCTTACAATGATAGATCAAAAATGAACTAAGAATATGGTGACTAACCACTTGTCTTAGTTATGATGGGATATCAAAGAGGAAGAAAGTCCATTATCTAATCTATTTTCTGATGAACTTCTCTTTACCACCATAATAAATGAATAAATGCTTGCAGAACTAAAATGTTATGATGACATCCTCACTTATCTTCACACTCAAGAGATGCCACAAGATCTAAAACATAGGAAGAAATAATAGTTTCTTCATCAGGCTAAGCACTTCCTAGAAATCAATAGACATCTTTACAAGATGTGTGCCGATGGCATGGTCCATTGGTGTGAACTTGATGTAGATCAATTTTGTATTCTCCAAGATGCTCATGAAGGCCATTGTTGAGGCCACTATGTTGGGAGATGCACAACCATAAAAATCCTAATGGCAGGATACTATTGGCCCACAAGCTTTAGGGACATCCACCAATTTGGGCAATCCTATGAAGACTATCAATGAGATGGTGGGATGACCGCATGAATGGAGGATCCTCAATAGTGGATTCAATCACTAGAGCCCTTTGACATATGCAGCATTGACTTCATGGGTCCCATCACACCCATGTTCAATGGAAAGGCATATTTAATTGTCACTATTAACTACTATAACAAATGGGCAGAAGTAGTAGTCATCACCGACTATACATCATCCACTACTAGTTAATTTATATAACAAAATGTTGTAAACAGGTTTGGGGTGCCACATGCACTAATTTCTAACAATGGAACCCATTTTACATTTTCCACTTTTCAAAAACTCATGTAATGCTTGGGGGTTAAACATAAATTAACAACACCCTATTATCCCCAAGCCAACAGTTAAGCATAGGTGAATAATAGGAAGATTACAAAGATTTTAACAAGAACTATTAACAAAACTCAATGATGTCCTTTGGGCCTACCATTCAACATGGAAACTCCCTATTGGCTACTCTCCATATGAGCTAGTGTACAGAAAACTTCCAATGCTCCTAATTCAATCCAAGCTCTGTACACTCTCAACAACATGTGATATGGATCTTGACTTAAGTTTAGCACAAAAAGAAAGATTCATCAACATAAATGTGGTAGACAAAAATTAATTAGTAGCCCTATCTTTGAATATGTGCACAAGGCATTCAACAAACAATGACATGAACTTAGAATATGGAAAGTGAAATTTCAATTGAAAGATAAGGTTCTTTACTGGAATTCCATACACATATCTCAAAAAAATAAATTCCAAAAATTATGGAAAGGGCCTTATATAATTGACAAAACCTTTTCTTCTAGGGTCATGATCATATACAAACTTGAGAGCCAAAATAAGATGTAGTTGGTCATTAAATAAACTTTTAATAAATTTGTGACCTTGGTAGTTTTCAAAATTAGGAAGGATTCAAAGGTTTGCATAGGATGTGACTACAAGGGGACTCAATACTCTTTATACTCTTCTACTTACTTGAGTGCTTGAATGTTTTCATAAACTTCTTACCATTCCATGTCAACCAATAATAGGAAATTAAATAAAGTCTTTGCATGGTATGGTTTCTATCCAAAAAGAAAAAAAAGAGAGAAAAAAAAACAAAAAAAAAAAACAAAACAAAACATGATGAGAATTCAAAGCACATCCCTTAGATAAATAAACAGGCTACAAGCATTGGTTATGGGACTAAAAAGACATGTTACTCATGCCCAAAGGCCCCCTCTAACTAAGGTCCTTTTTCACTTCCTACTCTTTTCTTCTCTTTATGAAATGGTGGTTGTTCTATGGGAGCACTCTTATGTCTTGAGGGGGTGGATCAATCTTGGAGTGATGATGCGAAGTCACTAAACGCGATTGGTTTTGGTCTGGACTAAGGATGGATCTTCTCAGGTCATTTAAACACAAATCCATAAGGGACTTCTTATGACCTCAATTCAAAATTCCATTTCACCTTCTCTATCATTCATCTATGCTGCCTATAACTCACCTTACTGCTAGTGTCCATGTTCTTGATTTGGTATCTTTGTCTAATGTGCTTGAATTCTTTAGTGTTATCTTTCGGGTTTTGGTCCTTTACTTTCATCAACCATTAAATGCCTATGGGGCTCACAAACTCCTTAGGTTGAGGTTATGCAAGGGCAAACAAGGCATGCGCCAACTATGGGAAGGACCCACTTGCATCTCTCTTGGTTAAGTTTGTTAACTACCTTATCCTTAGGCATTCTTACAATTATAATCTTTTGTACACCCATCTTCTGCATCAAATAATGTGATACTTTACCTATTTTGTTCAATAAACACATTCTCTATCAAATTTTTCAATTTTTGGAATTTCAAAGATCCTCTTCAATGATTTCATCATGTTCTTGGCTTTTCGAGGACTACATGGATCCCAAATTCATTGAAAAATTCCTTGTATTT
>MNCI01005578.1:282871-304165 GCA_015680685.1 Gnetum montanum | reverse complement strand
TTTCCCCCCTCTGTCATACCCAACATGAAAAAAATAGGGAAGCCAATGTTGGTAAAATTTAAAACCAATTTTACAACTAGATCTGCTTTTGTTTCAAGTTGAAGACCATTTTTTAGTCAAAACTCCCAAGGAATCCAATCCTACCATTCCGCCTCCCCTATGGCAGAAACCTCAACATGGAAGCTACAGGTGGTTTGGATGCTGGAATTTCACAACATTTGTTGTGAATTCCAAACACAAAGCCAACATGGAATCCTTGACAAATATTTAATTTTTTTCCCATAATATTTCTTACTAAATCAACGTTGGTTTCCATACCAACCAAGCCCACTTTTTCCTCCTTTGAGTGAAAGTTGGAAACCTACCAACACCATCTTTGGAAACTACCAAGTTTTCATTTTGGTCTTGAAAACTTTCCTCCCCTCTCTCTAATGTTGAAATACGAAGGTATGATAGTGTCATTATCTCATCTCTCGCCCCACCTTCTTTTCCCCCCTACCATACCCAACATAGAGGTACTTGGGAAACCAACTTGGGTGAGGTTTAAAGCCAATGTTGGCAATATTCTATTTATGGTAAAGGGGTAAACTCCCCTTATCCCCAACTTACTAATTATAGTAAGTATATCATTTTTTGCCATTTTCATTTCCTCTAGGGGTTTTTGAATTCCATTCACTAAAATTTACTTCTATCTTAACATTCATAGCCTAGTCTTAAGTAATTATCAACACTATAACCATGCCTTTTCAAAAATCCATCAAATTGCCCTTCACCTTCACTGGTGAAGATCATAATGAACAAGTCATGAAGGTGTATGATCCCAAAGACCCTGTAGTCATTAAGTGTAGGAGATATTTGAGAGTTAGAAGGGAGATTTCTAATTTTGTAGTCATAAATGAAGATAGCTATAACTTCATTTGTGCCAAAATGCAAGCAGGCATGCTAATACCCCGAATTGAAGCCAAAGCCAAGAGGGAGTTTGAGCTCATACATAGGGATGGAAAAGAATACATCCCTTTCCTATATGAATAAATTCCTCTAAATGACATCTATTCTAGTGTACTAGACTAATTGATTATCACAGAGGAGGAAGATGACTAGCCTACCTTTGGGGAAAAATAGGAAGAACGGGATGAATTCAGCACAAAATCGAAGCCTAAAAACATCCTTGGAGGATTGTTCAACCAAGCATCCCCCAATGTCACAAAACCTTTTCCTAAGGTCTTTATTTTCTCCGTGGAAATGGTGCCACCATATTCCACTCCTCCACATTCTACTATAGCAAATCCCACACTAGTTGTAGCAACACATCATACTCAATCAATGCCACAAATGACAAACTATAACATATCAATGCCATTTGTAACATAGCCATGAAATAAAAAACCACGAATGGTTGGTTTTACCACTGCAAATCCAATAACGACTCACATGGGATCCACCATGAGACCCCTTACAACATAAGGATCACACACTACATTTGCCCTATTTGTGCCTCGAGTACCAACACAAACATCTTTCTCTTTGTTTGGCCCATAAGCCACAACCATAGTACAACCTTTTCCCTCTATCATGCATCCCATAGTAAGGCCACAAGCCTTACAATAGATACCACAACCTTATGTGCATGCCTCACAGACTATGGGGTCACCATCAGGCATGGATCAAGCCTTCCAAATGATGCAAGACCTAACAGAGGAATTGAAGAGGCTTAAAGCCTCTACCACAAAAATTGTTAACATTATAGACTTCTACCAAGATGATCCAATAAGTCCTATAGTCCCACCATTTAAACTTCCTCCTGGTGTCTCCATTCCATAATTTAACAAATATAATGGAGAAAGTAACACTAATGCTCACCTTATCAACTTTTGATCTGAATGTTTGCTATTACAACCATGGCCTCATATAATCATGAGGATTTTCCCTATTTCCTTAACTGGGAAAGCACTCAATTGGTATCATACATTACCCAGAGGATCTATATCTTCTCTAGAAGACTTAGTAGACCAATTTGTCAACCAGCTCAAATATAACTTGAAGCTTGCCACAATGCTTGACCAACTCATGAAGGTCAAGTAGGAGCCCTTAGAACCCATGCAAAAATTCATTTAGCAGTGGAATGGATTGTTGAATGAAATACTAGAACCCATAGCTAAATTCCACTTGTTAGCCATATTTAAGGAAGCAGTTAATGACTTCATCAAGTTAAAACTTTACTACCTTTATCAATGGTCTCTTAGCCAAGCATTCTCATAAACTAAAAACATAGAGGATGCTGCAAAGGCCAACCATGATCCAGCCTATATATCATATAAAAACTAACATGCTTAAAAAGACAAAGAAAAGAGAAAACAAGGCAACACTACCATAGCAACTATAGCCAAGGAAGCCAAGACCATGAACCAAAAGCTAAAGGTCAACCAGCCCAAGGCCCCCACTAATGATTGTAGTAACCAACAATCAACTTATAGGACTGATACACAATAACAAATAAACCTAACTTCGAAAGCAAAGATAGGTCTAAGTACACTGAGTTTCCATTAAAACCATTCGAGTTTCTTGATCAACTATTAAGAAGTGGATGCATGCAACACAAGCAAATGACCAAAGCTACTTGAAACAAACACAAGCGACTATGTGAAATTGCCAAAGATTCCTCTTGGACAACAAAATATGATCCCTCATTGTCTAGATACTTCAAGCTAGATCACTTCTACCACTATCATCAACTTCTTGGTCATTATACACACTTCTGCTTTGCACTAAAAATGACCTATAAAGGAAGATAGATAGGGGGGAACTGGTCTTAGATTCCTCTAACCCAATTTGACCACAAAGCCAGTCAATGCAGGTCTACAAAGGCCCATTAAATGCCAATGATAGCCCTTATGTCATTTTGACATTTAACATTGATGACAAAAAAAGACCTGCAAGAGAACCGTTCGTGATCCAAGTATCCCTTTATGATGAAAGAGCTTCTTCAACTTCCCATAGCTCAAGACCCCCTTTCATTATGAGAGTACCATCATGAATGCCTCCAAGGAAACCTTTTTTCATCAAGGTTTCCCAACCCAATACAACTTGAACAACTATAGATCAACCAACCAAACAATGATCCCCTATGGTGGCCAATGCTACTACCTCTTCCTTACAACCAATAACTGAAAACCAAAAAAATTCAACCAACCAAATGAGGAAGTCTAAGTAAAATCCTGACAACAAGTGAGACAAGAAAATGGAGGCACAAAAGGAAGTGGGCCAACTAAAGCCCACTCCCATTTCAGCTATACCTATGACTTCCTCTACCCCATCTCCTTCAACCAACAAACCATAGAAAAAAACTAAGGTCCATAACCAAAATAATCAAAGGAGCCATAGTAGCCATAGCCTAAAACTAAAGTCTACCTTTTGGGGCATATGGAGGAAGTAAAGCACAATTGGGGTGATAAGCCCACAACCAACGACAAAAACTTCCTTAGTATAATGGATCAAGTTAAGCAATCCTTGAACTAGAAAAATACCACCTTAAGCTTATATGACATGATTATAACTTCCACCACACATTGTGAGGCACTAGTCAAAATTTTGACCTCCATACCTTTTAGTGAGGATATTCGTCCTAATGAGAAATCCATTCATGTAGTGATGATTCCTCCCTCAACAAGGGAGGACAAATCAATACCCTTAACATTTTGCAATAGTGAAATTACAATTAATTCCCAGAATGGCAAGGTGAATATAGCCCCTCTATTCATAACCATATGCATAGGACAATTCAAAATACATTGGGTGCATGTTGATAATGGAGCAGCAACCAATGTCATCCCATGCACTATCGTTGAACACTTGGGCTTAACTTAGCAAGTACAACCTATGACCACTAGAACTCTTAAGTCATTCAATGGATAAAGAGTTTCCATCAAGGGGTCTATCTCTTTGGATTTTGTAGCTAGAGAATAATTTCCTACAACTGCAAACTTCCTGATGGTAGAACAGACACCAAGGTTCAATCTAATCCTAGGAAGACCTTGGTTGTCTCAATTACAAGTTTTTTGCTCACCCATCCATTAAGAAATTCACCTTCCTTACAAGGGAGGTGAAATGATCATTCATGGTAACAACATAGCTCCCCTAGCTACCAAAAACATGGGCATAAAATAGGGATATGAAGTGGAGCTTCAAGAAGAAGCTCCTAGTCATGAAGAGGAAGAACCCAAGACAACCAATGATGACAATGAGAGGTAATGCGATACGTTATGGGATGAACTCCCTTTTAGCATTTAAGCAAGGGGGATGGTGAATACAAGCTTGTGCATAGTAGGCCTTACTCAATCCCTAATCTTGCAAAGATTAGGAGGAGTTTGCACAAGTGAAATTTAGCTTAGCCTTCCTATACCTATATGATTGGATGCCATGATAGTCAAATAGCCTTATTATTTATTTTGCAATTTATTATATCTTTGTTATTTTATGCACGTAGCCTATGCATGTAGCCTTAAATTTATTTGCATTGTTACCCATTTTTTGCAACCTTTCTTTATTGGTAGTAAAAAGGCATCTCTTTCAGATTTAGGCTTGCTAAGGCCAAAAACTAGCACTATGGTCTGCTATGATCTTAAACTGCCATTTTTGTTTCCTAAAATGTTAAACTAGCACCATGTATGATAAGATGTTAAACTGGCATTATGGCCCACCATGGCCTTAAACTAGCAAAACTATATAACCTATGCCCACGATGGCCTAAAACTAGCAAAAATTCCTTTTATTACCATATCTCTCATTGCTTGGCCTATTATCACATCGATTAGCCATTTGATTTTACAATAGAAATGTCAACATAGTCAAAATTTACTACATAGATGCATATAGTTAGAAATGAAACCAAATATTCAAATTTAAATTTAAATGTCCATAACATACATAGCCATGGCAAAATTGTGTGGCAAAATTGTCAAAGAGTAACCATTAATAATATAGTTTTAGCTAACCATAGTGATAAGCAGTTAGGTACCCCTACACTCAACCATACAAATACAAGCGTGTACGCATGATCCAGTCAAACTCCGCAGATGGGCTAGTTGTGGTATCTAGATAGTTACATATTAATTGCAGTTCACTATCTTCCCACCTAGACTAGTATTTCCTTTGTCACGTATGGTTTAGTCCAGAGTGACGTGAATAATGGAATCCTAAAATAATGCTACTCCTAGAGACGATGGGGAACAATCTTAGTTAAGCTAATGGACAATGGAAAATGAAATTTATGCTAACCCTAAGTGTGATGAGCATCCATCCTTAATCATTTGTATGCATCTTGGACCTCGTATGCTACTTCTGGGATTACCAAATGCACATTACTTGAGCACTCCTAGATATGCTACTAGGTTAACAACTAGTTATAGTTAAATATTTATGATTAAGTTGTACTCATTCCACATTAATCAATAGGAAGTGTAAATGACAATAAAGGAAATATGAACTAAAAAGATAACAATAAATAATTAACAATTAAAGTAATTAAAAGCTAAGTGAATACTACAATGATGGGGTAATCTCAATCTTTATTGCCAATCATGTGTGTGTCCAAGTACGTCACACTCGAACAAAAGTTCTGTATAATTACAATCATCACACTGCAAGCATGCACTGGGGAAAGAACTAAAACTAACTAAAAACTCACAAAAAGACTCTACCCTTAGACCTACCAACTACTCCTTTCTTGTGCGCCCAAATGTTGTATTTATAGGCCTACAAAAGAATCACAATATCGTGTATTTGATATCGTTATCCAAGCTATGATATCGCATACCCAATATCGAGGATCTGATATTAGGACTTGGCAAACCACAATTCATCATACTCCCATGACTGAATAACAACTCGTCCTCAATTGATTACACAGTAGATAGGTATGAGATTATTGACTAACTAGGAATTACTCATGCTACAATGTGGGATTGAACAAAACAAAATTGAAACATATACACAGAATTACAAAAGGAAAAAATTGTTGGAACTCATGTAGTTCTTGGCAGTGGTGGCTCCTCCATGGATCTCTTTCCCTTATCTTGTGCTCTAGGCTTTGGAAATGAATGTCTCTGAAGGAGCACCTAGAGCTTTTCTTCTTCGATTTGGGGGTCCTGTGCCATCCATGCTGATGCTCCAATGTTTGATGGAGTCGACACCTCCCATGGACATAGCAATTATGGGAACATCTGATTAGCCTTGACATACCAAGAAGCAAACAACCGTTGTTCCTCTTCATAAGCTCTGGCTTTGTCCCTGCATTCTTGGTAGTCCGTGAGTCATCGAGCCAAATCTACCATGACATCTTTCTGTCCTTGGTAGTTGGTCTTGACCACCTCTAATTTAGAATTTTCTACTTCTAATCTTTGCAATATCTTTTTGTGTTCAGCAAATTCTATTTCATATTTAGTGTAGGTGGTTGCTACCTACTTCTCCAATTCTATTCTCAGGTGTCCTATTATCAACATGGCTAAGTTGGCATATTGTAGGTTTGCCAACTCCATGTACTCCATGAGATCTTGTATCTACAGGTCTCAGCTTTTTACTTCTGCTTGGTGGACAAAGGCATAAGTATCCAATATGGCCTATCAATCAATGTTTTGAGCACTAAGAGTGTTAATATGGGCTTTGGCCATATGGATTTCTTTTTCAATCACCTATTTGTACATCCCCACTTGATCTCTGAAATGCTCCTTGAGCTTCTCATGTGGCTTGGTCTCATTCTACCATGCACTTATTTCAATCACCGTCTTCTGGCAAATCACGTGTACCTCCTCCATTAAGAGGGTTTTGTTCTCTCTGGCCAAGCAATTCATATCCTAGTTGACCCTTATTAATTGTTCTGACAATTGCTAAAAATTTTCTTTGAGAACATTCTTTTGTTTTTTTACTATGGTCAACTGAAGATTTTCAGCGACAAGGCATTTATTTTCTTCTTGTGAGGCCTTGAATGCTTTGGCATGTGCATACATTTGATCTTGTTTCTTGGAAGCATCCCAATCAACCTTCTCTTTTTCCTCTACCACTTTTTTATTCTCTTCCAACAATTTAGTTAGCTGCTCTATCTAAAAGGATTCTAGCTAGTCTATAGAGATGAAATGGAACGGATCTTGCTATGCAGCTTGCAGGGTGACGAGCTTTTCTTGAAGTATTTTAAACTCCTCCTGTGCATGTTTAGCCCTAACCTCTGCCATGACTAGCTTCTCTTTTGTAGAGATGAGGTCTAACTGTGTTGTTGTGACATTTTGAGGGATGTCAAACAAGGACATCATCACTTATCTTGTCTACAGCAACCGATCTAGAACATCCTCATGATCTGCAGGAGTTATTGAGGGACTGGCCAAGGTTTGAGCATCACGTGCTCCTATAAAATCTACCGATGGCACAACAGGGACATTAAATGATTATTTGATGTGGTCTACGATCACTTCTGCTACTCCTACTACTCCTGCTACATCTTGGTGCTATATGACCACTACTATGGCGCCTTCACCAATTTTTAATTACACTTGAAAAGATGCAGCATTTCCAAAGATCTGTTGTGACCATTGTGATTCCACTCCTCCTATTTGGATGAACACCTTGCTCCATGTGTGATCAATTAAGATTATGGATCATAAGGCATCATCAATGACCCTAAAGAGATTTGTTTCATCATGACTTCCCTAACTGACTAATTCAACGATGGTCCTAAGATGGCTTATCAACAATTGATTGTCTTACCGCAGTAGTGGTGGTTGGTCTTGTTGGCCTATAGGTTGTGTGATGGGCCCTACTTCCTATTGTTGACTAGGCCTTATGTCTGGAAGTTGGCTAGGCCCTGCAATTTCAAGTTCGGTGGGCCCCACCATTTGTTCTTACTTAGGCTTCAGTGTCTTGCCATCACTTTTCCTTAGGGCTGGTTGCCTCAGTAATTTAGCAAATGAGGCATTTTGAGTCTTTCTGGGGACGTCATTGGTGTACCCCAGAATTCTAGCACGTCGACACAGCTTCCTAATTAGGTAAGGAAAAGGCAATGCAAACTTCCTTGTCTTACATTCTTCAAACTACCTTAAAAGTTTTGTGAGATATAGATGGGGTAGGTTGGCATCAACCTTGGCCATCAAGATGACACTTCCTCTAGCCACATAGGTGAAGATTCTGTTCAATCCTTTTGTCAAGAAAATTTGATATGTGCCAATTTTGAAGTAGATCCTCTCTTTAAGTGTGAGCTCTCCATATGCTTTATCCTCCTTGCCGCGTGTCCTTTTTAACCATATCTTGCACGCATCTACATTAGAGTGAGTGGACAGGTGAGCAACCTTAGGCCCTGTATTTGAAAATTTCAACACTTTTGAAATGGCCTTGGTAGAGAAATCAACAAAGATCCCACCAATATCAATGGTGGTGCCTTCTTCCTTGTTGTGCCAAAAGTGGTATGTCTCCCCTAGGTACCAATCACCACTCCTAGAGAGAATAGGCCACAATGGAGACCCTTTAAGTTGGTCTCTAACTGTCTCAAGGGAAAATTTAGTGAAAAGTCCAAAATTAAGTTCCACAATCACAGTTGCTAATGTGGACCTTTCAGAAATTGCTTGAACACATTCCAGAAACAATGTGAGATGTTGTCCCTATTCAGGTGCCCTACTATCTCCACCTTCAGCATGCCCCAATTGTGCAGTGACAGGAGGTTCTTGATGAATGCTAAATGATTGTGCCTCTTGCTCTACATGTTCTTTGGAAAGTGCTTGGCCTCTGCCTCTCCTTGGTTATTTGGATGCACTCTGAGAGGGTCCTCCTTGCTGTCCTCTTTTAGGGATCATTTCCAATTACACAGGACCAACTATCAGTAAGGCTATTTATAAAATGAGATTAATACCTTACTCCTCGCCCTTAATAAATTCATTTCTTATCTAGTGTGATTTCAGAGTTAAAAATTTTCACGAAAATCCCCCTAAAAGTTTTGAGATTGGGCCCAATTTGATTAGGTGACTCTAAAAATAATAATTTTCATGATCTAGGTGAAGAAATAAAAATTAATTTGGCAAACGTTTTTAACATTTTTAAGGTCACTTACCCTTGATAATATCCTTCGAGAAATGATGAATTTTGAAAAAACTACATGCAACGTGAAGCGTACCCTTCCCCCACAACTAAGTTAAACACTCCGGGTTTAAGAAAGTTTGATCAAAATGAGAATTGGAGCGTTAATGAGCAAGTTATTGATGTTTGAATGATAGGTGCGCAAGCTAGAAAATTCATGGAAGAAAATTTCAACAACTCCCCTCACATGAACAATGAAAAATAACATTGACGTGCACCGGGGGGGATCCATATATATATAGTTTTTATGGAAACGATATCTCGTACCCACTAACACAGATGCGATATTGCGTCAGACCTGATATCAAGCACTCAATATCGTGTCCCTTCTGAAATCAGGTACTTGGAAAAATTAATAATTTTTTTGAATTTCCAAGGCCAAAAATGAAGGATTTAAGGTTAATTCAAAAGATCTAGGGTAACATTGAAGAGACTGAAAGGCACCAAAAGTGTAATGAAGTGGAATTTTACAATGAAGTTCTTGAATAGGGTGAGGAAAAAGGACATGTAGTGGTGCATAGGAATTTTTGAATTAAAGTGATGATAAAGGAAAGGATAACTTTAGCAATGAAGTATTCGAAGGGTATAGGATGATGTGATGATAATGGGTAATGAGTGCAAATTACAAAAGCTACGCAAGTGGGTCCTCCCTAAAGCAGGTTCCTACCTATCATGCCCTTACGTAACCATACCTAAAAATGTCTGTAGACATTAAAAGGGTTAAATGCAACCCATACCAGTTCCACAAAACACACACATGTAGATACCACTATGATGAGGTATGAATTCTATGCTACACAAGACACAAGTCAAAATACATGAATAGCGAGATGAGACGAATCATAGAAGGGATTACAGAGATCTCGACATGGGGTAACTGACCCTAGGCACAATGAATCCTAAGTGTAGGATGTGATTAATGTGTCATGAGCCCATTGCTCCAAGATCAAAACCAAGTCCATGCCTCTGATCAGTGACATCACATTGTTTCATCCAATGATGGATAACCATAAGAGCACCATGACAACAAAGTGTACAATCACTTGCCATTTTGTCCAAGGGAGAAGTGATTTGGAATTTCTTTGCAATACATTCTTCTTTGGTATTTTCTTTGATGTTTTCTTTTCTTTTCTTCTTTTCTTCTTCTAGCCACTTTGGCACTTTGTCCTTTTCAATAGTGAACCGAAGAAGCTACCAACCTTCAGGCATGGGTACATGTCTTTCTAGTGGGATCCCCAAAACAACATTGAGTTTCTTTATTGAGTACCTTTATTACTCTTACTCTCATTTTTTTTAGATCTACAAGGACCTTAGTACAACTAGGCTACATGATAGCACCTACAGATGTCAACAAAGAGAATCCACAAGTTCCCTTGATGTCACACCCTAGTCATTCTCTCTTAGTCCATCATTTTTCACTTTGGCCATAATGAGCACAAAATTACTTTAATTTTTAATGATGCCAATAACATCATCGTACCCAAAGTAGGACCTCTTATTAATAGAATGGGTGGGTGCATGTTGTGGGCTCACTATCCAAATAATTAGTCACCTGAGACTTGATAGCATAGAACAACACCTCCATTGAGAAGCCACATGAGTATTTTATTCACTGATGATATTACCCTCAAAAAGATAAAATAATAAATTGGAAATAAAAAACTGGAAAACAAAAAATTGTAAAATCAAATAAAAGGAAAAACATTTACTAATTCTACATATTAGAATGGAGGATATCCCCCATAACTAAACTTTTGAGCATTGCTAGAATTAATAAATGGAAAATGCAGATCCATGCATGTGGAAAATATTGGAGTTTGATCATATCCACACCACTGGGTGTCTTTTGATGTGGTGGCTGGAATGTACCCAACTTGAGGTTCACACACTTGATTAAAGTTGGCATAGTGGGGCAAGTTATAAGATGTGGTCATGTGATAAGGAGTTGACCCAGCACGGCACCCGTGACCATAAGATGGGATGCAAGGATTGATATGTCTACCTACATGGTTATATTCATTAGGCCATGTGGTTGTTGGAGTGTTGATTAGTGGCCCTGATAACGTAATAGGAGGCATTGAGTTGGAGGGAGAAGATGCATCACAACGCTGGACTTGTGCTAAGTTCATGGATGTAGTGGTTTCAGAACCGTGCTGTCTCTTTCTACAGTCATGCCTAAAGAAAGGACACTTCTAATGTTATTGAGGACATCCACTGCTATTAACAGTAGCAGCACAAGTAATGTTCGTGGGTTGGTGCTGTGGTGCAAAACCTTCTAGCACAACTGGTGGCAATGTAGAAGGAGGTGAATGATGAAAATATTGAGGGCGAGAAGAAGTGCAAGGAATATGAGGTGGTGATCTTGTTGGAGAGGACATGGGTTGATAGTACTCAAGAGAATGATAACAATGTGGTGAAATAGAGGATGTTGAAACAATTGGGGAAACAATATGCTAAACATAATAAGCACTTGGGTTCGAATGGTATGAAGGGTGTGACCAATTTGACGATGGCCTTCCCCACAACTATGGTTTTTGCCACTATGATTGAGCATGGTATTTTTGTACAAAATATGGATGTAACATTCCTTCCCAACACTCATGTAAATGTTACAAGATTGGGCATTGGCCTTTGGGGTGATCGTACTGGCAAACGTCACATTGATACATATGATTGTAGTTGAGCTTCTATCCTTACTTCCTTCAACCCTTCTTTCCAATTGTCGAGTGGTGTTTGATCTTGTTTCTCAATTTGGCATGGTTCCACCTTTAATAATGTTGGCATATTCTCTACATTTTTCATGTACCCATTTCATCATCTTATTCATCTTTGTCTTAATTTCATCTAGTGATTGTAGTATTGGCAAAGATGGAGATTCCAGCTCCTTGAGGTGAGTTGATTTATCCTCTTCCTGATCATGAACCTTTACTATTTTAAGATTTTGGTCCTGTTAAGAGCTTTTAACATTCTCCCATTTAGCTATTTCTCCTTCTTCTTTTGCTACCCACTTAATAAGCTCTTGGAATTTGTGGGTTGTAGCTCATATAGTTGACCTGGGGCATACATCCCTAGGGTCTCCCTTATTTCATTACAAAGCCCATCCATGATGTGATACATTAGCCTTTCCTCAGAGAACCCATGGCCTGGGAAATTGTTTAACAATGAATAGTATCTTTCTAAGGCCATGTCCAAGGGTTCGTGTTTCCCTTTTTTCCACTCTTTGATTTGTCTCCTTAAGGCTGACACTCTTGCATAGGTTTGATAACTTTTGGTGAAGAGCTCTACCATTGTCGGCCAACTGCGAATTGATTTTGGCTTTAAGGACTTGTATCATACTTTTGGTTGGCCAATGAGTGTCATAGGAAAGAGCTTAAGTCTTTTCCATCCATTATCATTATTGTTCCATACACAAGCATCATGGAAGGCTTGTAAATGATGTTGCAGATCTAAATCATAGCCTCCTGAAAAGTTGGAAAAGTTATTTAAATCAAGCCTAGGTAGAAAGCTTTCCTTATGATGCCTATGAGATATTTGAACAGCCTCTTGTATATGCATTAGGCTCTTAGTGGCCAGCAAGGGTTCATCGTCACTAGGTAGGTTATGAATTTGTAAGTTGGGACGATGTTGTCTTTGTTCATGTTGGTGTACCTAACTTTGCTTGTGGGTTCGATTTTTATGTCTACACTGACCCCTTGAGAGATGGTCATCTGTGTCACAACCTGACATCAAAGGAGTAGAGGAAGAGAAAGAACTAGAAGACTCATTATGACTTTTGTAAGTCTCCCAATCATCCCCAGATAAATTTCTATTAACCATTGAGAAGGTCCTTGGCCTTATGGGCCCCCTTATTCTATGGGATGTCCCATCCTCACTAGAGGTGTTAGAGTTGGATGAAAAGAGTCCTTGAGTACTGTTGGGATGTTCATGAACATACAAGACCCCTACATAAGATTAAGTACTCCAAAATTCATCTTTATCATCATATATTTTGTTGTTTCTCCAATGAATTACCTCACTAATTGTTACGTTATCATAGTCTTGTAAGAGAGACATTGTTGTGAATTGTGTGTGACTTATTTGCAATTAGTTTCTTTCTAAAAGATATATTTTCAAGGCTTTGTTACAGTGATCATGGATGATGTAACTAATCTAAATAACTAGCACCATCCTTGATAATGATGCCAATGATGAGTGGTTAGGTACCCCTACACTCAACCATATGAATACGAGCATGTACACACGATCCAGTCAAACTTTGTAGATGAGCTAGTTGTGGTATCTAGATAGTTACACATTGATCACAGTTCGCTGTCTTCCCATCTGGACTAGTATTTTCTTTGTCACGTATGGTTTAGTCCAGAGTGATGTGAATAATGGGATCCTAAACTAATGCTACTCCTAGAGACGATGGGGAACAGTCTTAGTTAAGCTAATGGACAATGGAAAATGAAATTTATGCTCACCCTAAGTGCAATGAGCATCCATCCTTAATCATCCGTATGCATCTTGGACCTCGTGTACTACTTCTGGGATTACCAAGTGCACATTACTTAAGGACTCCTAGATACACTATTGGGTTACCAAGTAGTTACACTTAAATGTTCGTGATTAAGTCGTACTCATTCCACGTTAATCAACAAGAAGTGTAAATGACAATAAAGGAAATATGAACTAAAGAGACAACAATAAATAATTAATAATTAAAGTAATTAAAAGCTAAGTGAATGCTGCAATGATGGGGTAATCTCGATCTTTATTGTTGATCATGTGTGTGTCCAAGTATGTCACACTCAAACAAAGGTTCTGTACAATTACAATCATCATAGTGTAAGCATGCACTGGGGAAAGAATTGAAACTAACTAAAAACTAATAAAAAGAATCTACCCTTAGAATTACCAGCTACTCCTTTCTTGTGCACTCGAATGTTGTATTTATAGGCCTACACAGGAATCATGATATCATGTATTCGATATCATTATCCAGGCTACAATATCACGTACCCGATATCGAGGATCTAATATCAGGGCCTAGCAAACCATGATTCATCACAAAGCCATCAACATAAAGCAAAAACAAATAGCCAAAAAGCTTAAACTAAAGAAGGCTAATGAGTAGCATCCAGAGGTGGTGGTGGTGGATCATTCCCACCCTTACTACTAGGTTCGCCAATGTCTCCTATGGTCTAAAATGCAACAACACATAACTAGTTAGTATACCATGGCCAAGATCATGACTTAAAACCAAAAACTAAAACATAAAATAGATCAAACCTACAGAGAGTCCAACTCCATTACTTTTGGGTGTAGATGGGGAAGGCCTTCCTCCAAACAATGGAGGATCTAGTCCTCCATCATGTTGACCCAGTCAACATCCCCAAGATCAATGCTAGAAAGAATACTGAATCTATCTATAGGGGTCCAACTAGGAGGCTCATGAGTAATAGCAACTATAGTAGTCTCACTCATAATGGTAGTGATCTAAAGAGTAGGGGATTACTCCACCTTGAGAGTGCTTTCAAAGAGTTGATAAGCACTATCTACTTGCATCTCCTAAATGAACAACTCTCTCTTGTGTCATTCAATTGACTCTTCCTTAAGCCATTTCAAGTAAGCTTCATGATTGGCTTTATACTATCACTTGTGGGCCTTTTTTGTCTTACCCCATTGTAGAACCCAAGCACAATGATCCTTCCAGTCTTCAACCTTTTGTGAGATGAGGTCCATCTACATACATTGCTCTGCCATCTCCCATAGGATCGCTACTTTATCACAAATGACATGCCAATAGCAAGCCCATGTGATCTCCTTAGTTTGTAACTCACCTGAGTTAGCCACTTGGGCTTCAACAAAGGCTTTATACTCTCAAAGATCCCTAATCATCTCCTCTTGCCTTTGAACCTTTTCCCTTAAGGCCATAACTTCCTTCCATAAGGATTCGTTGGACCTCTCTAGCTTTCATGAAGCTTTTGCACATGACATTGCTAAATCAATGGTAGTGTCATATAGCTTCATGGATACATTGGACGTGTTAGAGGAAAGTTTAGGGAAAGAGTCTACCTCCATGTCCTTGTTGGAGTCCCACTCAAAAAAAAATACTACAGAAAGCATAAAATGCAAACCATAAGACACAAATTCAAATAGCCATAATGCAAACAAAGCCTATAGCCAAAGTGCATAGAACAAAATCCTTACCTATCTCAATTTTAACTTGATGTAGTCAATCGATGATGTCCTTAGTCATTCCATGCAGGAACTCCACTTTTTCTAGAGTCTCTACCCATGGTTTCACACAAAACTCAAGGATGGGAGCTTGCACTGGTGGCTTGGGAACTACAGGAAGCATAACAATTATCAAAAGGTTAGGTTGACAACCAAATTTAACCATGTAATATAACAACAATATTAAGGCATAGGCATACCTAGCTCCTCCTCATCTTCCTCCACTGGAATGCTGACGAGAGAGGTACCTAGTACTGCCTCACCAAACAAGGCATCTAGATCATCTATTCCTACATCAGCAAGTCCTTCAATCATGGGTTGCTTTAGGAGTTCCTCTTCTGCATGCTTTTATTCTGCCTTTGTAGTATCTTGGGCTACTATAACCTAACGCTTGTCTATAACCATAGCACATAGAAAACTAGTTAACACATGACACTATAAAGTAGCCATAAAATTTTAAAACATGAAATTGCCAAAGCTAAGAAAAGCATACCTATGACTACCTACTGTAATGGCTTAAGCTTAAACTTAAGCTTCTTCAAGGTAGGTTGGTCTCATGGACCTCTTAAGTTTCTCTCTGGCTTCCCCTTCAGACTCCATGCATCGTCGTTTAACCTCCTGAATGCTAGTAAGAAATGAGAGAGTCTCATCATCATCAGTACTATCAAGAAACTCATGCTACCTAACATCAAGATTCTTAGTGGTAATGGATAATGTCTCATCCATCCCCTCTAATGGGTTATGGGTCTACACTGTTGGATAAATGTGTTTTATCCAAGACTTAGAAAGTTGGCTTGGGTCTTGGGAAACCCATCGCCCATTCCTATACACCACTAGAAACTCCATAAACCTCTTTAGATAACCTACAAAAAATGCAAATTGCATATGGATTATCATAGAGGTGATAACACAGAGTCTAAGAATCTCCTCTTGAAGCCTAGTAGCCAAAGTAGTAGCCTAATCAAATTTGATGCCCTCCATCAAGACCTTCTTAAAGGTTCACCCCTATGCTAGGTTGATCACCTTCTTTTGTGATAGTAGTTTGGGGAATTCATGAGACCTAAACAAAGGATATGACCCCTTTGCATCATGGTTCATGAAGCTATTCATTGAAATTCCAAAGTAGCCCATGCTGGCACCTATCCACTCTAGAACTTCTTCATGATGGCATGATTCCCTCACTATTTTGATGGAGACCTTCACCCCATTAGTAGGGATCCCAAGAAAGTCATGAAAGAGGCTAGCACCTATGCTGATGTTCACCTTAACATCTCAAATGATGGTGTTAAAGTGACTAGCCTCCTCATCAAAGAAGTCGATAACATGCAACATCTCTGCAATAGGAATGGAAGGAATAGGATCAATAAATACATCAAAAAAACCTACACACTGGATATTTACTTGAACATGTCTAAATAGTTATTCCTTTAGCCACTCCTGCACTAATGTCACATCGCCATACTTTAGGATGAGGGTTTCCTCACAAAAAGAGCCTAAAAGAGGTATAGTGACATCAACTAAGGTGGAAGGTCCTACAAAGCAACAACCAAAAGTTAGAATCCATATGAGCAATTTCAACAATCAAGAAAAGTAGTAAGAAACTTAAAGCCATAAAACACTAGAAGCCATATTCTCACCTTTGCTTTTCTTCTACGATGTGGAGGTTCCAACTACAAGAGCCTAATCCATGCTACTGGCATCTACTCACTAATTGTGCATTGTCTTATCAACCTTGCACTTCTTGTATACCATGCTAAAACTGGTGGTTTATTCATCAAAGTCCCCTTTTAACTATTTGTACACAGTAGCTCTAATTTGGGGACTCTTGGTGAATTCATCCAAAGTAATTTGAGCCATTGCTAGGATTTGATCATTGACAATCAAACCTTAGTCATTGACCTTGTACTTGCAAAAAGTAAAATTAATGAAGTTAGGAAAAGAAGTTAAGCCAAGATCATTAAAATCATAAAAACATTATAATAATCATATTTACCCTTGTAGATGATACACAATGCCAAGCAGGTTCTAGAATAGTGTGTGGGCTCTATGTGCCATCATCAAAGTATTATCAGTATTATACTAACTATACTCTGGCATAGTCTAGATATATGATAGGTAGTGTGAACTTATGGCATCTACAGGGCCCCTTGTAGTTTTAGGAACTAGTTTATCAATGATGTACCTAGTAATTATTCCTAATGCCCAAGGCAATAAGGTCTCCATAATAACCCCCAACTACATCCGTAAACAAGTGTGACCATAGCATCACACTAAAGTTCCTAAGGAGGTAGGCAAGGAAGTCCCTTGCCCTAGGCTAGAACCATAATGAGCTCTTTCCAAGAGACATGTCATGTGCTAGAGTATTCGTCTTGGGATAACCAATGTAGCACAAAATGCC
This sequence comes from Gnetum montanum, assembly GCA_015680685.1. Classification (NCBI taxonomy): domain Eukaryota; kingdom Viridiplantae; phylum Streptophyta; class Gnetopsida; order Gnetales; family Gnetaceae; genus Gnetum; species Gnetum montanum. Next base: position 286,437 of record MNCI01005578.1, on the reverse strand, counting down.
TACCAACTCCACTATGATGAGAATAGGCCTCAAGAAGATCTTGCACAAAACAAAGCAAAAACATTATGACCAATTGGAATTTATTAACAAGTTTGGAAAACATCCTAGTCAAAGGTGAAATTAGCCTCTATAAAAAGCTCTAAGGTGTTTATCTAATAAGCTTAAGAAATTCCATAAAAAGAAACTATTACAACCTTTCAAAGCAAAATCATTATGGCCTATTAGAATTACTTAGCAAATTTGGACAAAACATCTAGTTGGAGGTGAAATTAGCCTCTATAAAAAGCTCTAAGGTGTTGTTCTAAATTAGCCTAAGTAATTTCATCACAACTTTGCATAACCTTGGATTATGACCAATTGGAATTTCTTTACAAAATTAGAGAAAACTCCCTAAGTTGAAGGTGAAATTAGCTTCTATAAAAAGCCCTTAGGTATTTATCTAAATTGGCTTGAGTAATTTCATAAAAACATTGATGCCATATTTTATAGCCTTATAACCAAAACATTATGGCCAAAACTATATCTTAGTCTAAATTATGCATAAATTTAGGAAAAACATGTAAATTATGCATAAATCTGGAAAAAAGCAAGCATAAGTTTATAATAACCACCCAAAATTATGCAAAATATGCATAAATTTGGAAAAAAAAAACATTTAAACTATGCACAAATTTAAAAAAAATCATGATAAAGCTTTTAAAAAGCCATGAATCCATAACAAGAACTTACTTAAAATAGAAAAAGCTTTTACTCTCCTAGAAAAAGCAAAAAAAAAAATATATCAACCAATTCTATTTTGTGCAATGTACTACAACCTTAGTAAAAAAATTCAGAAAAACTCATTTTAAACCCAATCAGAGTGATTCTACCTCTGTTGGAAAGTTGATGCCAAATCCTACATAGCCATGACTAGAAAATAGTAGGAACTTTTGTTTTTTTCTTGTGAGAACTTCATAAATCTACATGAAATTACAATAGCAGCACAAACAACCTAATTGCATAACATTAGGAAAATAGTCATAACTCCCTTGTTTCAAAGCTAAATTAAACAAGATGATAACCATCAAGAAGCTCAAAAAAAGGGCTACAAACCAATAACCTTGTATTTTACAAATATGTAGTCGTTTTACTGAGAAAAAATACAAAACTTGGCTTGCTTTTTCATGGTAAAACTTCAAGAAACCCAAAGCCTAAACTTCCTAAAGCAATTAAAATAGTCGAAATAGCCAAAACCATTGAAACACATTTAAATTCACATCAAAATAATGGGGTAGGATTTTGTTAAAACTTCATTTTAACAAGTCCTAAAGCCTAGATCTAAAAAAAACGGCCATGCCCCAAGATTTTGGAAAAAAACACAAAATAGCAAGGCCTATTTTCAAAATCAAATCTACAAAAGATAAAGCAATAAAACAACCATAGATCTTCATGGAAATAGCCAAAATAGGAGGTGGGATTTTGTTAGAATTATAACATAATCTCCCCATCAAAGTAGATATTAAAAAATAGCCCTAACTCTTAGAAAGAAAAAAACTAGAATGAAACCATGCAAACAAAGGCAAAAATAGGTAGAATTACCTACCTTGGAGCAATGACAAATGGGACCTAGATTCAAATAGGCCTTGAAACCTCTAATAACTTCCTAGAATGCTCATCCATCCTTTGGATTGTGGGATTCTTGCTCTTTCCTCCTCTCTATTTTGGTGCCATGGAAGGATCAATGTTGAGAAAGAGGTAAATTGGAAGAAGAAGAGAGTTCTATGATAGCTACAGAGGAGATGGGAGTCTTCCACGTTGAATATTGATTGTGGTTGCTACAATAATATCTACTAGAGCTCTCCTCCAATGTGTTGTTGCTAAAAGATAATAATTGTAATCAATATTTGCAAATTTTCACTTATAAAACCCACCTAAACCTAAACAAAAACCCAGTTGCTAATTCAGTGCACCATGACTACAAGTGCATTAAAGAAAAAGTGGGGAAAGTTTAGTTCACATTGGTTTTATGGGGGAAACAACTTAACTTTTTAAAATTTTTAAGTTTTTGGATTGTGGACCCCACCCACACCTTTCCTTTTAACCAAACTTACCAATTTCAGCACTTACAACATTATGGCAACCTTACCCCCATGCATCCATGCTAGGAATACCATGCTTAGCATGGAAACATGTTTCAAATTTGTGAGAATTACAACATATTTCTATTTTTAGTAACCCAAACTTATATTTTTCAACCCCAAGTTTTCAAATTTGGACAAAGCATGAGAATGGCTAAGTACCATGGATTTCCATGCTAGGGCAGCAGTGCCTAGTGTAGAAGAAGGGGTGTAACATTCACTCTTACCTCCCAAACACTCATCTAGCATAAATTTTATGTCAAAGTGGGACCCACATGACCTAGAACACTTCCAACCATCTCTAGTAGCCTCAAAACCTCACCAAGCCTAGTCGAAACTAGTCAAAACTAGTCAAAACCTAGGATTTGGTGCTTTCCACACTAGGGATAACTTCTTCCATGCTAAGCCTTTTACCCGTAGTGTGAAAAGAGGGTAGGAAGCCAAAAATGGCTTAAGTTGACGACCTAATGATCATTTCTTGATGCTCGGTGACCCTTAGACCTTGTTGTACCCCTTCAGAAGTTCCAAAAGCTCCAAAATGGGAAAAATGATACAAATCTATCACCCCCTCTCATCCATGTTGCGGCCATCGTTCCTAGCATGGAAGAAAGGTGGGAAGTCACATGAGGCACTTAGAAGCCTCCAACCAATCAAATCTTGACACCTAACATTGACCATCAACACCAGCAAGCCTAGAGGTCGACATGCATGGTAAATCAGCTACAAATCTAACCTAGCTCTAACTTTCTTGAATCAAGAGACCTCTTACATGCTGATCCTTCCACCCCCAATGTGTAAAAAATGGGAAAAATCCTTTAAACCCCCTCATAGCCCCTAAAATAACCAAATCTTGACCTAGGCACTAATGACCAACGCCAACAACCCTGTGAGCACTCATGTAAGGCCAAATCAATCAAAACTGATCAAAAAAAAGCTTTCCCCCCATTTTACCACACTGAGCATGGAAGCTTCTAGCCCCTAAAATAGTCAAATTTTAGAGTCAGATGATAGTAGGCAACACTGACAACTTTATGGACCTACATGCATAATCGATAATGATCAAAAGTGACCAAAAAGCTTTTTCCCTAATTTTTCACATCGAGCATGAAAGCCCCAACATGGAAAAATTTTGGGGAGTCTAATAAATACCTTAAAAACCTTGAAACAACTAAATTTTGATATTAGGTATTAGTAGTCAATGTCAGCAACCTAAGGAGCCTGCATGCATGCCCGATAGTGGCCAAAAGTGATCAAAAAGCTTTTCCCCTAATTTTCCATGCTGAGCTTGGAGGTCCTAGCATGGAAAAATGGGGGGAAGTATAAAATATTCCTTAACAACCTTGAAACAACAAAATTTTGACATTAAGTAGCTGCAGTCATCACTAGCAACCCCAGAAAACTACATGCATGGTCAAAATTGATAAAAAACCATCAAAAAGCTTCCCGCCC
>MNCI01005578.1:182331-272304 GCA_015680685.1 Gnetum montanum | reverse complement strand
CTCTCTATCACTTGGTCACATGGCTCTCTCCAGCTGAGACTATTCCCGGGTTTCCGTACCCATACGGGAGGCGCCCTAGGCAATAGTCTTCTCAAATGAGTTTTTCCGGTGTTGGCATGACCAAAATTTATGCATCAACAGTTCACTACCAAGTTTGTTAATGCTAAGGAGTTATTCCCAATAATGCCCTGTCCATGAGATATCCCCATTCTAGCCCACATTGGTAATGCCACATGGATTGTGAATAATCCCTAAAGTAAGGAGGAGAAGATGAAGGCATTACTAGATGCCTTATGCCTTCCATCGGAGGTTGCAACCACAACCGCCTCAGCCACCACATGTGCCCAAAGTTGGTGAGGGTCCTTCAAAACCTTAGAAGCCTCCATTGCTTGGGACTATTTGATCTTCTCAACCGTCTTCATGCCATCAGAGGATGTGCTATCCAATTTTGAGTCATCATGTCATGGTGTTCAATTTTGTATCATGAACACCATAATTTTTATAATGTGTTGATTTGTACACTCAGGCACTTAGTTTTGTTACGTTAGTTCATTATGTCAAGAGTCAGTCAATAATCCCATATCTTTTCAATTTTGTAAAGAAACTTGAGGATGATTTTTCATTTAGTCATGAGGGTATAATGAGGGTCAAAGTGTCACAGCGATAGGCCCCATTTACATGGTGTTGCCCTGTCAATGAGGCTGCATCAACATAGTGTTTACTACGTCTACAGGGCCTCATCAATGCATCCTAGCAATAAAAACTATAAATACGAGTTCACATCCATGTTTATGGGAGTAAAGTCATAGTAGTAGCAAAGCTCTTATAGTTTCTCCATTTGAGAGTTAAAATATTTCTTTGAGTGCTCGCTGCAGGAGTCAAAAAGTGTATGAATCTTTATTCGAGCACTGTTGTACCTAAACTACACCAATGTGAATGGTAATAAAGACAAGCCTTTTGATCAAACCTTATAGCACTTAGAATGGATTAATGATTTATTTATGCATTTATTGTTTTCATCAATTGTGCAATTAATTAAGCTAAATAGATTAAACATGTAAGTATGACTACTTTGAGCTTAAACACATATTTGCTTGATAATCCCAATAGCATTATTGCTTAGTTCGCCTAGTAGCATAGTGCTTGGTAACCCAGCAATGGATATGTGGGTTCAAGAAGTGTATGGAAAGTGGGACCAAATGCTTATGTTAGGACTAGTTAGAGATTAGTTAAGCAGTTAAATTAAATTAGTTATTAAATTGCTTCATCTCTCTACTTTAAGCACCAAGGAACATAAAACATAAAATAATAAAAATCATATGTCTCTATTACACTTAACCATACCTCTGTGCATCACAAGTCTAATTGAGAAAACAACGAATGACGATTAGGGAAAAGTTCACTTCCTAGAAGATTAGTGTACTGAAAAACATAGAGTCTGTGGATACAACCAGATTGCATGTAAACGCTTCGTGATTCATATGGTTGGACATAGGGGTACCCTTCACTACTCATCATTTATGTTAACTATTACATGCAAGTCGCATGTACTGGCACAAACAGAATGTGAGTGTCATGTGGAAAGCAGTGGATATAAATGCAATTGGTTGCTTTCTACATCAAACTCGCATCTTGGCAATCTAAATCACATCTTACATTGAATACTGCACAATGCAATTGGATGAAAGGTTGTGAGTAGCAGAAGCTCACATTGTGAAGATAAGGTTTCTGTTTTTTGTTAATGAATTCATGTGAGTCACATGTAATAGTAGAAACAAATTGCAAGCATCATGTGCAAAGCATCAATTGTTCATGCAAGTGGATGCTAGTCGTAGCATCCTCACAGTTTACCAAAAATGTGTATATTAGGACACAAGAATAGATCGAAACTTTTTTTAATCTTTATATCTGTTATAATTACTATTCAAATGTTCAAAAAAATACAAATAAAGAATAGAGCAGGACAAAATTTGTAGCATCTAAGACAAAAATTATGCACTCTGTGCAATCCAAAAGGCAACCAACATCATAAACTTTTCTCCATCATGCAACCTAGGCATTCTACTACTGTATATTTGAATGTGAGGGAGATGAGTTCCGGTTGCAACCTTGGCTATATTCATTACATTCTGCAAATTAAAAATAAGAAATGTTACATTATTACACTTAATAATCATAAATTAGATATTCATATTTAGGTCATTAGATCTAGAATGTGTCTCTACCTTCTATAAATAATTTTCTATGGCATTTTAGATTTGATAGTTTTTTGTGTCAATTTTTAGTAAGGCTATCCCAACTTGACAATCTTTTGTTACTTGGCAAATCATTTTCATTTATTGGGAACAAAAAATTAGACTAAATTTGCTCAACATATTTTTCAAGTTCAAGAATACTCTCTTTATCTATGGGCATATTCTTTGCGAAATTTTTGAATGCCTTTTTCAATTTTGCTGGGTTTTTTTTTTTTTTTTTTTTTTTTGTCCAACTTGCATCTACATTGTCCTCGAATGTTTCAAATTGCTCATCTGATTTCTAAATGTTTTTTTTTTTTTTTTGTTATGATCATGGGAAGATATTGTTGTGCTTTATACCTCATTGATATTTGATTTCCTAGTGGTTGATTCAAATGTCTTTAGTGTCATCCCCAACTGTGATGCCTCTTCATAGCTTGGAAATTCATGAGGCGTAAATGAATTTAGCCCAAAAGGAATTCTTGAATCAAAATACTCATCTCTGAAGAAGAACTTATATGCACTTGTATATCCTTTGACTAATATCAAAACTTTCATTGAATGCTTGCAAAAATGACCAAGGTTGGACCATCTACACTCATAGAAAATACTAAAAGAGAACACCTTGTACCAAGTACCCCATTTCAAAGAACTTTAACTATGCACAAGATATTCATCTTCTTTATTCAATACTTGTTTGTAATCATCATCGCAAATTTCAATTGCCTTTTCCTATAACTTCTTATTGATTTCTCTATCCTTTCTATTTATTAGATATCCTGCAACTTTAAGTTTTGCATTGTTCCAATAATATAGTTATACCTTTGTCAAAGTCCATATAAGCCAATCAATGTGACTATATTTCCTATTTCTGATATCGCTCAAGAATTTTCCTTTTAAAACTCCATGATAAGACTCCACAACATTGTTTGTATGTTATTGAGCATGAGGAATATCACGATATGATTTTGCCCACATCCCTGAGAAATGAACCTCAGAACCCATAGCATAAAAAAATGGAACATACAATCTAAATATATTTAAATTGCAATTGCAACATCAAATAAATATGTACCTACAAAATTTATCTCCATTTATCCACTGGCTCTTTAGGTAACTGATGAAGTGAACATTTTGTTGATGCTCATTAACAAACTTGTTAATTTCGACAACTACATCCATAGGAGTTTTGCATTCATTCATAATAAAGTTCATATGTGCTGCCATAGTCTTTCTTATTGTTGAATCTCTAACCTTTGTTGCCAAGTTTTTCCTCTATGCCCTCCAAACATGCCAAATGTATAGAAAAATACAACCAAATACAAACCTAAATATTTCACATAATGTTGCACATTCAATTTTGATATCTCCATATTTTGAACTAAACTTTAAAATAACAAAATAAATTTTAGTGTTATAATTGTTACTTTATAGCTTTCATTTTAGCTTTTGAATCATCTAGCATGAAAGCATTTATTCTCCATCATGACTCTCCAAACTTGCATTATCTCATCAATTCAAAAAGACAAGTTGTGACATCCCTCTCTATAACCCTAGAGAAGATCACCCATGCTCCAAGCAATCCATTGTAGTATGAATCAAAAGCCATGATTGTGTGAAGATAGAGTTGTTTATAAAAATATCTTTTATATTAGAAAAATAAGTCAATTGCAATACAAAATATTCTTGATACATGGTTTCTAAAAAATGCCCCAAATATTTACTTCATATTTTTTGGTGTTGAAGGTTGAATCCATAGTAAGTATGTTATTTTGAGATAGATTTATCATCTTTTTCAGCATCCATGACAATTGCAACCCAATGATTGTTGGGATAAACTATTCAATGTTCTCTTGATAGTAAAAGAAGAAATTTGTGGTGCTTTGGTACCATAACCATGTGCTAATTTTATCATGCTCACTTTTTTGGTATTTTGATGTAACATCTTTGTAAATATTATAAATGTCCTTTTTCAAAAGAAACATGTTTCTTTTTGTGATACCTTGAATTCTTGCCCTTCATTGAATAGATCGTTAATATATCTCTCATAAATCATATCTACTAGAAATCCTTCATTCGATAATGACACTATATTTTGACGTATCTCAAGGGAAATATGTATTGACTAAGCATCTCTTCTATTTGAGATGGGACCAAGTAAGCTATGACAATAAGCTCTTGACGTGTCAACATGATTCATTTCTTTTTATATAATGCATGCAACATGCTCAGCGCCACGCATAATGCAAACTATGAAATTACATTGGCAACCATTCTTTCTGCCACTCTTGTTTCTTTTCCTTCCTTCCCTAGGTTCCACCCCTACAGTAACATTTAGGTCATACAAACAATGATAATTGATTCATGAATATACATTGACATCAGGCAGTACTTCAATAATATGTAATATACAAAATATTTAATAAACATTGTTGAGGACTTCAGAAATTCAAGAAAACCTACCTTGTACGACAAGTGTAGTGATTTGCTCGAGAGTGAGTTTCCTTTTCCCATTTCTGTTGGTTATTGTTCCTATAAAAAAATTCACATGGAAACATTGCATTTCTCTATTTGCCTACAATAAAATCGTCCACTCTTTCTTTGTATATCCAAGCAAAGGCATCATCATAGAAATATGACCATCTTATTTCATTTTTTGAAAAAAGACCAATTGATGGATCTTGTATTTCTTGTTGCCATGCTATTTCCTAGAAACCAACATGATCTCATTGTCTTTGCATCTAAACAAAAATGTTTTCTGGTCACTAACTTAAACAACAATTCCATAATCTACAAATAATGTAATTAATAAACACAACTTACACGTTAATATCAACCTCCACACATACCTTTCAAATCACTAAGAACCATGTTTCTACTACTTCTGAATTGGCCATAACACTACAATCTAAAACTTCGGTTACTGGTTTCTGTTTGTTCGTGCAATGTAAAATCTTTTTTAGGCGACTGCGACCTAATGTGTAATGCACACTCTTGTAATTTAAATTCTTTAACTGTGACTCACATCAACCTGCATGAGCTTCTGCGAAGCCTCCTAGCTACTGAACACCAATATTCACTCTAGCTTCCTAGCTTCTAGTTGATTGAAAGACTTCCTGCACAATTTTACAAAGTTGTACGAGGTACTACCTATAGCAGTTTGCTTGTAGCCAACTCCAGAAGATGCTCCACTACCAATCATCTACAATTACTTGGAAATAGCTACTTCTAGTCTACATGTGCTTCCGAAGAAATTTTTACATGCAATGCGAGGGGATGCATCTAGTAGCCTCCTCGCAGTTGCTTCAAGGAGGCTTCCAACAACTGGAAGCTCGCATTCACCCTTGCATGGAAGCTTTTGGTTGATTGGGAGACTTTCAACAAAGTTTTACAAAGCAATGTGAGGTACTGCCCATAGTAGTCCACTCATAGCCAACTCCAAAAAACACTCCTCTGCTAGTTATCTGTAGTTATTTGGAAATCATTGCTTCTGGTCTACACACGCTTTTAGAGAGATTTTTACACATACTACAAGGAGATGCCTCTAGCAACCTCCCCAAAGTCGTTTCTAAAAGGCTTCTAGTAATTGAAAACTTGCATTCACCCTTGCATGGAGGCTTTTGGTTAATCAAAAGACTTCCAGCAAAGTTTTACAAAGCAGTGCAAGGTATTACTCGTAACAGTCCACTTGCAGCCAGCTATGGAAGATCCTTTGCTATTGGTCATCTATAGTTACTTGGAAATCGTTACTTCCAATCTACAGAGGTGCTTCCAAAGAAATTTTTACGCACTACAAGGGGGTGCATCTAGTAGCCTCCCTACAATCGCTTCCGAAATGCTTACAATAATCGAAAGCTTACATTCACCCTTGAAGGAAGGCTTTCGGTTGACCAAAAGACTTCTAGCAAAGTTTTACAAAGCAATGTGAAGTATTGCTCGTAGCAATCCACTAGTAGCCAGCTTTGGAACATGCTCCACTACCGATCATCTATAGTTACTTGGAAATCGTTACTTCCGATCTCCACATGCGATTTCGAAGAGATTTTTACATGCACCACGAGTAGGTGCATCTAGCAACCTCCCCGCAATCACTTCCAAAAGGCTTCTAGCAACTGAAAGCTCGCATTCACCCTTGTAGGGACACTTTTGGTTGATCGGAAGACTTCCAGCAAAGTTTTACAAAGTAATGTGAGGGTACTACCCGTAGCAATCTACTCACAACTGGCTCCAGAAGACGCTTCGCTATCATTCATCTACAATTACTTGAAAATTGTTGCTTTTAGTCTATACACACTTTTAGAGAGATTTTTACACGCACTACAAGGGGGTGCATCTAGCAACCTCCCTACAGTCGCTTCCAGAAAGCTTTCAGGAATCAAAAACTTGCATTCACCCTTACATGGAGGCTTCCAATTGATCAAAAGACTTCCAACAAAGTTTTACAAAGTAGTGCAAGGTACTGCCCATAATAGTTAGCTCACATCCAACTTTGGAAGATGCTCCGCTGACAATCATCTACAATTACTTGGAAATCACTACTTTCGATCTACATGTGGTTTCGAAGAGATTTTTACATGCATTGCAAGGGGGTGCATCTAGCAGCCTCCCCGCAATCACTTCCGAAAGGCTTCCAGTAACCAAAAGCTTGCATTCACCCTTACATTGAGGCTTTCGGTTGATTGAAAGACTTCCAGCAATATTTTATAAAGCAATGCAAGGTACTACCCATAGCGATTTGCTCGTAGCCAGCTCCAAAAGATGCTTCGATGTTAATCATCTACAATTACTTGGAAATCACTACTTCTAGTCTACATAAGTACTTTCAAAAGAGATTTTTACATCCACTATGGGGAATGCATCTAGCAACCTCCTCACAGTTGCTTCCGAAATGCTTACAGCAACCGAAAGCTTGCATTCACCCTTACAAGGAAGCTTCCAGTTGATCAAAAGACTTCCAGCAAAATTTTACAAAGTAGTGTGAGGTACTGCCTATAGCAATCCACTCGCAGCCATCTCCAAAAGACACTCCGTTGTCAATTATATGTAGTTCCTTGGAAATCACTACTTCTAGTCTACACATGCACTTCCGAAGAGATTTTTACATGCATTGTAAGGGAGTGCATCTAGCAGCCTTTCCGCAATCACTTCTAGAAGGCTTTCTACAACTAAAAGCTTGCATTCATCTTTGTAGGAAGGCTTTCGATTAATTCGAAGACTTCCAGCAAAGTTTTACAAAGTAGCGTGGGGTATTGCCCATAGCAGTTTGCTTATAGTAGGCTTTGGAAGATGCTCTACTACTAATCATTTACAGTTAGAAATCACTATTTTCGATCTACATGCACTTCCAGAAAGATTTTTACACACACTGCAAGGGGATACATCTAGTAGCCTCCCCACAGTTGCTTTCAGAAGGTTTACAACAACCAAAAGCTCACATTCACCCTTGCATAGAGGCTTCCGGTTGATTGGAAGACTTTTAACAAAGTTTTACAAAGCAATGCGAGGTACTGCTCATAGCAGTCTGCTCACAACCAACTTCAAAAGATACTCCGATGTTGGTCATTTGCAGTTACTTAGAAATCATTGCTTTCAATCTACACACGCACTTCAGAAGAGATTTTTACATGCACTACAAGGGGGTGCATCTAGTAGCCTCCTCGCAATTGCTTCTGGAAGGCTTCTAGCAACTGGAAGCTTGCATTCACTCTTGCATGGAGGCTTTCAGTTGATTGGAAGATTTACGACAAAGTTTTACAAAGCAGTGTAAGGTACTACTCATGTCAATCAACTCACAATCGACTCCAAAAGACTTTGCATCATCAGTCATCTGCAATTACTTGGATATTGCTACTTTCGATCTACATGTGCTTCCAAAAAGATTTTTACACACACTGTGAGAGGGTGCATTTAGCAACCTCCCCACATTCATTTCCAAAAGCTCATATTCTCCCTTGTATGGAGACTTTTGATTGATCAAAAGACTTTCAGCAAAGTTTTACAAAGTAATGCAAAGTACTGCTCGTAGTAGTTTGCTCACAACTGCTTTCAGAAGACGCTCTGTTGCCAATCATCTCTAATTTACTTGGAAATGGCTACTTCTGATCTACACATGCTTTTGAAGAGATTTTTACACACATTGCAAAAGACTGTGTCTAATAGCCTTCCTGAAGTTGCTTTTGTAAGACTTCCAACAACCAAAAGCTCGCATTCATCATTGCATGGAGACTTTTGGTCAATTGAAAAACTGCTAACAAAGTTTTACCAAGCAGTGCAGGGTACTACCCATAGCAATTTACACGTGTTTCTGAAGAAAATTTTACATGCACTGCAAGGGGATGCATCTAACAACCTTCCCACAGGGACCTCCAAAAGGTTTCTGACAACCAAAAGCTCGCATTCTCCCTTAGATGGAGGTTTCCAGTTGATCGGAAGACTCCCAACAAAGTTTTACAAAGCAGTGCAAAATACTGCTCATGGCAATTTGCCCGCAACTAACTTTGGAGGATGCTCTATTGTCGATCATCTACAATTACTTGGAAATGGTTGCTTCTGATTTACACGTGCTTCCAAAGAGATTTTTACACACTCCAAAAGGATGTGTTTAACAACCTGCCCGCAATCACTTCCAAAAAAATTTTCAACAACCGAAAGCTCACATTCAACGCATTGACCTCTGCATAAATCAAGTTATTTAATATGGCTTTCACGCGAATTAGTGTTTTTGTATAAACAGGGTAAAGAAATTGCTCAACTATAATGAAGCCGTCTTGAAATAGCGAGCCGGGGCACTCTTAAGATTTTGTCGTTTTGTTTCAGACATTGCATTTACCATGAGACCCTGCTTGCCAACGTGCGATGTTGAAAAAAAAAAACGAAAAAATGCGTGCAATAGACTCACTTTCCAAGCACTAAAGAAAATGGGGATTTCCATGCATCTGTTGTTGCAGCAGTATCCTTAACCTTAAAGCCAAATTATGATCGTAGCAATTAAGGTTCCAGGGAAAATAACGTATGCTCGAACGGTTTAGACCCGACCTTTTTTTCACGGCAGTGTCCTGGTCAGGGTACATAAATAGCAATACTTTTCAGAAACAAAGAAAGCTAAATAGTTCGACAGCAAATTTCTCATTAAGGATACCTATTCAGGTGCACGGCAATCTTGTTTTAAAAGTGCACAACGATATTGTCATTAAGAGGGCGAACAGAATGGTTGCACAAGAATGTTGTATGAAAAGAGATGTCGGAAAATTTCTGTTAAAAATAAAATATACATATGAAAGCTTGATATCCATAAGCATTAACTTCTTGCAAAAAGTAGGGCAGTGGTTCATATTAACATGCCCGATACTTGGTGGAACTGGAATTAATGGCCAAAGAAGGATTTACAACAAACCGAAACCAACCTCGGAAGATGTCCAGGATGAGTGTCCAGGACTCGGGACAAAACATTATAACAACCAGATGATGAAGTAGTTAACTATTCCCTTGGTGTTGCAATACTGGTTCCATATCTTTTAGAAGACCCACAATCTGCTGCATCGTGGGCCGCTTCATTGGAGATTCTGCTGTGCAAAGATAAGCAATTCTAAGAGTTTCTTGTATTTGCTTTGCTAATGCTCCACTCAGCTTGGGATCAACTGCAGAAGCAGTAGAATTGACCTTCACAAGATTTCTCATCCACCCAACAAGGGTAGTCTCCTCAGTGTCTGAATAATTATCATTCACAGGCTTCTTGCCTGTGACGAGTTCAAAAAGGACTACACCAAAATTGTAGACATCACCCTTGGACGTTGCAGCAGAAGATGTTTCTCTGTATTCTGGAGGATCATATCCTGAAATGTCCGTAATAGCAACACGTGGAGGAGCTGATACAATTCGTTCTAAACCGAAATCTGCTAGATAGGGAGTAAGTTCTGCATCCAGGTATATGCTGCTGGACTTTACATCTCTGTGCACAACTGGGGGACAACAGCCATGATGCAGAAAGGCAAGAGCTCTAGCTGTACCAAGAGCTATCATATGTCTCACCTTCCACTCCAATGCTGAACTCAGACTTCCACTCCCTGTTCCTTCTAAAGAATTCGGACTTTGGGTTCGATCCCAAGCATCAGGAGCCCAGCTTTCTGTTACAGATGTGCCAAGGGGCAGATCATGAAGCCAGTGATGAACATTGCCATTTTCCATAAATTCATAAATGGCTAATCTCTTATCACCGGCAATACAATATCCAAGCATTGGAATCAAATTTGGGTGCTTAATTCTCCCCAATTGCTCGAATACAGATGCAGCTTCCTGGTCACTGAGCGAGCTATCATTCACAAGAACTTTAATGGCAACATGGAATCCACCCAACAAAACAGCGCCATAGACGGGCCCATATCTGCCTTCAGCCAAAAGAGTGTCTCTGCTGAAACGGTTCGTTGCACTCAACAAATCTGCAAAGGTAAGGTTCAACAAAGGCTTCTCAAACATCACCACCGGAGCCGCAGTTGGATGCCTCACATCGGTGGCCCATGCATACGAATCTGCTTCAAAAGAAAACGGACCTGACAAGCTTTGCTCCTTCGAAGAAGACATGTGCTTGACAATCATCTTTACCCTCTTACTGCAGAAACATGTAAGACTGAGCAGACCCAATAGAAAGCATCCCAGAGCAATCCCTACAGCCAATGCAAGATTAGACTTCCTATTATCCCTGTTACCCACGGCTGTAGGGTTCACGGCTACCGGGCACTGAAAAGTCAAGCCTATGAAAGCTGCCGGAAATTTTGTTACAAGATTATATGATTCGCAGAAAGTCACATTATTGTAAGAGAAATTGAAATGGGACATGGAGGATAAACGGCTTAACAGGTCTGAAGGAATAATCCCAACTAGATTATTCACAGAGAAGTCCAAGTAGGCCAGAGCCTGCCAAGTACCATGTCCGGGATCAGGAATTGTCCCAGAAAAGTTGTTCTTTGAAATATCTAGCACCCTGAGCTGTGGAAGCTTGACAAAACTAGCAGGAATGGAATCCTTAATACGACAGGAAGAAAGATTCAAGTATACAAGCTCCCTGAACAAACCCAAATCCGGAACACCGCTCAGAACAAAATTATTCCCAGCCAAATTCAAATGCTGCAGAGTAGTTAGCAGCTGCATATTGGGGGGAATCGGGCCAGTCATTCTGTTTGCAGACAAATCCAAGAAAGACAAACTGGGCATGCTAACTCTGGTGTCGATGGTCCAACTCTCAAACAAGTTTCGACTCACGTCAAGTTCTCTCAGCGTGCTCCAAGATAAAAAGGAGAGTTCGCCAGAGAGATTATTCATGCGCAGCCGCAGAACCGAGATGCGTGGAAGGCCACTAACGGCGGCGGCGTCAACAGAGCCGGTGAAGGCATTGTTGCTGAGATCCACCACCGTCAAGGACTTCAGATTAGCTAACTCGCCAAGCTCCCCTGCAAAGAGATTGCTAGAGATATTCAGATAAAACAGAGGCGATACCTGCAAAAACCCGAGATCCTGAATCTGGCCTTGAAGTCGATTTTCTGCCAGACTCAACGTCTCGAGAAACAAAAGTCCAGAGCTTCCCGGAGGAACCCTGCCACTGAACAGATTGTGGGAAAGGTCCAGCTCCACCAGCTGCTTCAGGCCAAAAATCTGGTCCGGCAGGCTGCCATTGAACATGTTGCGACTGAGATTCAGGTGCCGGAGATTGAGCAGCGAACCGATATTGGGCGGAAGGGGACCTGAGAAGCTGTTGCTGGACAAATCTAGAACGGTGAGCTTGGCGAAATTGGCCACGTTGTTAGGCAATGGCCCGGACAGATTGTTGTGAGAGAGGTTCACAACGGTGAGGTTGTTGAGCCCCCAAAAATCCGAAGGAAGTGCCGAGATATGATTCCCCTGCAAATCCAGATATTCCAAATGCTGCAGCTTCCCCAGCGACTGTTCCGGAATGATGAGGCAGCGCAACCCCGCGTTGGGCTCGCTTAGATTCAGAATCTGCCCCTGCTGCGAGCAACCGATTCCGGGCCACGAGCACACCGGCTTCGCCAAATCGTAGGACCGGCGCTGGCCGCTGCATTTGACCAAGAAACTCTGCAGAGAATCGCTCTCCGAGTTCATTTCCTGCGACTGTGCCGCCATTAACAGAAGCACCGAAAACAACAGAAACTGCGTAGTACCTGCGATGCCCATGGCTAATTAAAAACCCTTCTTTTTTCTTCGTTTCTGCAACAGTGGATCATTTCACTTCATTGCTGCGCAAAGGAGGAAGTTGAGGATACGCAGAAGAAGAAGAAGAAGCAGACGAGCAGAGAAGACAAAGAAGAGAGGAGCATGGTGTCGGAGCTTCAAAGAAACGGAGCGGCAGAATGAGGTCAGGTCAGGTTGCAAGACAGTGGCTTCTCATCATGTAGCGACATCATCATCCATAGTGAAACGAGACAATGCTGGCCTTGCCTGTTGGCGTGCATTGTTGACATTTTTTCTGCGTTTTCATTAATTTTTGCGCTGCCATTGGTGACGGCGGCGGGTCCTGGACGTGCCGATGTCTCGTTGGTGAGCGTGTCAGAGCCATGTGCTGCTGCTGCAGCGTAACTTTACTCTTTTTTGGAATCTCATCCTTTCGTCCGCTCCCGATTTGACGGCCACGTACGCTAATGCGTTTTACAGACTGTGTTCACATTTCAAGTTACAGATTTTATACTAGTTCTTGTTGTAAGAAACGATTTCGGAAGATAATATGACTCTTTCAGTGTACATAATACCTGAAATAATTTTAGGAACTTGGAGATTATCTGCGTTTTGATAACAAAATAGAACATGAATACAGTACGTCTGCAATTTCTACCGGAACGTGTTTCTTCAGCCAATTTGAATGCATGTTTCAACGACCTGCTTTTGACATTTCTGCCATGAGCCCATGGATTTCAAACTTTCAATTATATTTCAAATCAAGTGCAACGTTCAATTACTAGGGTCAATAATAATGGCAAATTTCGGAGTCAAACCATCGTGAACAAACAGAATCGACTTTTTCTAAAATGGTCAGCTTGCTCGGAGTGAATCATGGCACAATGGACTCGCTCAAGATTTCAAATAAATTTAATTAGAAATCGGCTATCATGTACTTGTTCCAGAAAGAATTGCTACAAGCATGCTAACTAGTCATCTAAACAATGTACGTGTAAACGAAAAGCGACAGAGCACACTCACGCTGTTACACAGGCCGAGCCCTAGATACTCCGTAACATTGGCAGCTGAAACGTAGGAACGTTGGATGCGAAGATGGAAGGTTGAAGCAACGACTACGGCCTGCTGAAAATGAAGTTAGTTCCCGTTTCATTTTCTAATTTTGTATTCACTGTGATTAAAAAAAAAAGAAATAGAAGCTTGACAGTCGTACACAATCCACGATTCAACCGTCACTCCGAAAACAGAAATGCTAGCAAGGTTTAATTTGCCATTATGATTTCCGAAAATATTACAGAAGCTGTCACTTCGAAAACAGATATATTTAAATTGCGTAGTATCACTTCGAAAGGGGCAGGGCTTAAATTGCCATTATGATTACCGAAAATTTCACAGACAGCTCTCGCTTCTCGTCAAATATGTAGGCTTAGATCCTTGACCGTGCAAAGGCATTGGCATTACAGGTAGACAATCGATAATAGCAGCTGCTCGGACTTTGCGAGGAGGTGCCACACTACAACCTAATTCATTGAAAATCTATACCGCAGTCGCGCCGCTTTGCGCGCCGTTGCATGCAAATCCGCCCTGGACCATCGGAATTCCGCATTTGCTTGCCTCAGTCGGTCCCTCAGATTTGTTCTGTCATTTTCCTTTCTCCAACGGAATGAATGTAACAGTATACCATAGCATTAGAAGAGCCGGATCCAATGATCCAATTCTGCTCCACAGACCAGAAAAGAAACATTAACGTGCAATTTGATTATACGTTTTTCCCCTCTCTTTTGAGCAGGTGTACCTGGCTCTGATATCGCGGAAGAACATGAAAGCCTTGGTAACTTAAATATATACATTGCAATGCAGACTGGTAGGCCACGTATCGCCGATTAAATCATGAAAACGAACAAAAACGAACGCCATTCCGGAAACCAGAAAAAGAATTTTTAGAACGGAGGCGATGGGAGAACCACAGCTACGCACATGCCGTAACCTGGCCGGTATCGGAGACGCTTTGTATCATTTAATTCATCACCGGACAGTCACGCAGCAGAGCAGTCCGGACAAAAAGCAATAAATTGGCATTCATGTGCCATAAATGGCTTGCTACTAACCTCGCTAACTACAAATGGCCGACGCTGCCTCCTATGGATATTTATATCTTCTAATCCGCTGTATTTTCTATTGGATGTTTCTTAGAACCCCTGTCGAGCTTTAAGGCACCTACTGTCTAGTGAGATTGCACTTCCTCGAATGTAACCGATGACAAGAAAAGAGGGGACAAGGCAATTAACATGTGTTGCCGCCATCTCCAAACACGTATAGTCAAACTTGCTCTGCAATTATCACAGGTCCATTATTGTTATCGTTACATTTGGTTTGATATTGCCGCAAATGGATATGGAAGCGTTGCTGAAATGCAAGGCGCTGATAAAGTTCACCGATGCATACATCCGTAACGGCGTAAACGATAAAAGGCTCCATTAAGTGTCGTGAATCCGCACAGAGATACAGGTTGCTCTTGAAATCGTCCAAATGCACAAATTCAAGCCGTACTCGGAAACTTACCCCTGTAATGGACCAGTAACCGCGTGTTTCGAGTCAGAAAACTGCTTTAATTGGGGACAGCGATTCCGCAGTAAAAGACATAAGCTTTGGCTATCTTACTTGTTACCAAAATCAGCTTTATTTATATTTCTTATCAGCAAATATGAGTAGACTGCGACACGCAGAAGACGAACAGCAAGTGGTATGAAACAGCGGAAACATTTATACTCAGCAGAGTGGTAAGTTGCGGACATTCAAAATGCAAACGAGTTGCAGAATACGGAACCGATGGAGGATTAATATACAACACATGAAAGATTTTTGTAGCTTTTGATTTTGACATGGAGCACCATAAGTTTCTGTCAACGAAGATATTGGTGGGAGGTGACACTGTTTCAATTTCTCCAACGCTAAATCATTCGGAGTAGTGATCGTGTAAAGACTGTGGTCCATCAACCAGGCAACCGCGGAACACACTAAAGCGGCTTTTTAATTTTTTTACTCTCCCAATGCAGTGGGTCGGTTCGGTCTAAAGCGGCTTTTTAATGTTTTTACTCTCCCAATGAGTGGGTTGGTTCAGTTGAATATCATTAAGGACTTGTCTGGTTTCCAGTTTGGGGGTGCTGTTACTGCATATTTTATTGATAATATTTAGAAAATTGTTTGGTCGGGGTTGCTTTGGGATAATTTTACGGAATGAATCTTCACTTTCTAGATGTCATCTAGTTAGATTCATCTTGGAAGATTCAATACCTACCAACGCACAAAACCAAACCTTGAATCAAACAGGCATTGAATCATCAACCACGGAATCGTCACATTTGAGATGTCATTTAATTAGATTCATGAATTCGGAGACTTAATTTTGAAAGATTACGTTCATGCACATCACATGTTCAAAAACCAAAATACTTAAACATAGAAAGTTAGAAACCTGATCTTGCTACCTTAATATTATTATTTCAAGTTTACACCACTATTCTACTAATCTCAATTGTAACTAAACTTGGTTTTTATATTATTTAAATACGTAATCATGATAGATGATGGCCATCAAATATGCATGCACTAGCAACGTTGCATTAAAGACATACTAAGGAAGTTTTTATGGTCTTCTTAGCAACCACTCTATATGTTTTAATTCACGTGCAAAAATATAATTCATGATTTTGATTATTTATTCACCATGATCATGATGTTGCTAATTTTGCTCAAGGAGAAAGAATTTACATATGTTGTGATTTAATGCTATAATTAAACCTAATCAAATATCTATTAGTCAATGGAATCCTCAAGGCTTTTTAGAATATGAGAAAAGTGTAGAATGGAATTGATGGTCTCAAGATAAACAATTTAATCGGAAGAACAAACTTTTGTTATATTAGGGACAAGGACTAGATCTATTAGTTTTAAATGGCATAAAATGTTTTGAAATAGATGAAGAAATAATTGAAGCTTGTCCTCATTTGTGAAACTTTTTTGCTATTAACAATATTCCAAGAGGAAAAAGCACTTCAAAATAACTGCAAAAATGATGATAGCAAAAATGAAAAAGAATTTTCAAAATGAAATTTAGAACATTTAGAGTCCAAGTGTGATTCTTACAAAAACTATAAATATAATTTCCCTAAATTTTTCGAAAGGCCAAAATACAAATAATTAACAATGGTTTGATGAAGAATGTCAAACAACTAGAATTTTATTGAAGACTTAGAATTCAACAAAGACTATCAAGTCATATAAAATCTGATTTAAACTAATAAGGCGGAATAATTAAGTAGAAATGATAAGAAAAATCCCACATGTATTTAGCATTTATTTCAAAGCAAAAGAATAATAAACTATACTTTCTCTTGCAAAGATATTGAAAATTTTTGTCAAGCTTTATTTCATAGT
This sequence comes from Gnetum montanum, assembly GCA_015680685.1. Lineage (NCBI taxonomy): Eukaryota > Viridiplantae > Streptophyta > Gnetopsida > Gnetales > Gnetaceae > Gnetum > Gnetum montanum. The sequence goes on along the minus strand of MNCI01005578.1, from coordinate 255,451 downwards.
AATGATAAAATAGAAGATTTTCATCATAATGATAATACATTATCATTTCTTTTAATGACACAATGCAAAGGATAAAAAATCCTAGCATAAAGAAAAAGTTGTTGATGGAAGTAACTTATATGGAGAAATTCCTAAATGGGGAGGGCCATTGATGTGGAGTGTTAACTAGAAAAGGTTAAATTTGGTTGTGTAAGTGAGGTTAGAAAAGAAATGGTGCATCAATAAATTAGTTATGCTCTTTAAAAAATGAGAGAGAAAAAAGATCTAAATAATTATAGGCTAACTGTAATCAATAATATTTTTGCCAAACTTTTAAACACTATTCTAAAATTTATGCTATGAAGATGGATTAAAGAAAATCAGTTATATACAATTTCCCAAACAATATTTAGGCAACATCATTCTACTACATATCATCTCATCACTTTAAAATATCTTATTAATAGAGTAAAAATTCCATGTAAAAAAACTTTTATATACTTTGTAGATTTTCCTAAGGCCTATGATTCTATCATTCAAAGCAAGTTATGGAGGTGCATGGAAAATTTAGAAGTTTCCAATACATTGTTATCTACTATCCAAAAATTTTACAAAGAGTTATGCATTCAATTTACAAATGGACAAGCAATAATTGTATTTAATATTATTGTTGGTGTTATACAAGGATGTCCTCTTTCTTCTACTTTATTTTGGCTTTCTATTGATGAACTTGAAGAGTGGATGCATAAAATACTAATTCAATGTGCAATTACAATTACAAGCAATCATGTCAGACTCTTACTCTATGTTGATGATGTTTCCTTAATTTCAAATTCAATGAAAGGATTACAACCAATGCATAATAATATTGATGACTTTTGTTGGCATTTAGAAATGAAAGTTAATATCTAATAAACAAAAATCATGATTTATGGAACACATAATAAGATGTACAATTTTACAATAAGACAAACATGTGGACACAATTTTCTCTTCCAAATATCTTAGCCTAGAATGCTCTTACAATTACAAATAGGATTAGTACATTACTTAAAGAGTTACAAATAATATGAAACTCTTATTTGCTTTAAAAAGCAAATATGAGAAGTGATGAGTGGCGAGGTATCCCTACACTTAACCATACAAATACGAGCGTTTCATGTGTGATTCAATCGAACTCCAAGGATTAAGTGCTTATGCACCTTAATGGAACACTCAGGGTTAATCAATCGTTGTCTTCCCAAACTTACTTGTATTGTCACAGTTGTATGGTTAAGTAAGCTTGAGGTATATGATTTTTTATAGCTTTTATCTTTTTAACGTCTTATGCTAATAAGGGAAGGTAAAGAGAACTAAGTGACTAACTTACATTAACTATTCACTAACTAAGTTCTAATTTTTCCTAACACCAGTATCTGTTCCCACTTGCCGTACACATCCTGAACTAGTGCAATGCTATTGGGATTACCAAATGCTAGTCGTTATTAGGTTACCAAGCGCTACATGCATGCTCGAAGTGATCGTACTGAGTGTACTTAGCTAAGAGAGTCAAAGGTTGAGAGAGAGATTAATTAACTAGGAAAGCATTAAACATTCAACAATAATTAATTACTAATTAGCTTAATCTGTATGCTGCAAGGTTTATCATAAAGTTCATCTTTATTGTCGTACACAAATGTGTGCTCAAGTACAATTTGCTCAATTAACGATCTGTTCACTCTATGACTCCTAATGCGGGCACATAGAAATTGTTCTAACTCTGAAATGGTAAAATTGCAAGAGTTTGGCTAAGGGTCTAAGTTTAACTATCGAGAACAAAGGGCGCTGCCTCTTATTTATAAAAGATGAGGCAGGATGCGATATCGCATGGCAGATGTGATATCGTGTACGCGATATAACGGCTCATCATACCCCCATGATTGAATGAAAACTCATCCTCAAGTTCCTTACAAAACATTGGAAAGGTATGGGATTATCGACTTGCATGACACTAATGGTGAATGGGGTGACACGTGAACGGATCATCATGACAATACATGGCAATATTAGTGTTCATGACCACAAGAGTGAACACTATACACATTTGACATCCAGCCTTATTTGGCAGCTGAGAGAGAAGAGAGAAAAAAGAAGAAGATGTGTTACTACCAATGCCAAAATTGCACCTTCCATTGTCCATCCATAACTGTGCCATCAATCTTATTCCTTGCATAAATGTTCCAGCACTAGTCCATCCTAAGTGTTTCCTCTAGGTCCAGTACATTGTTGTATGATTGCCATCTGCAGACACAACACAGTCTCATATTAGTAAGGATAAATAAATCACAATGTAGTTGATACCTTGCCTCGATGTACGATCCATTGGCTTAGTTGTGATATGGCCAATACAGATTCTGGAGGTATAACACTAATGACTACCCAAGGTGTAGGGGTTAGGAGAAAATTGAAAAAATTGGACCATGACCCTCATGACTAAGAGCAATCCTTCGGTAGCAATAGAATGGAAAAAGTTAAGGAATAAGAAAGATGGAGAAAAAGAAACAACGACAACGTCGATAAAATGGATGTCAGAGGTGGTAATGAACAAAACAGATGGTGATTGCGGAAATGTTTAAGAGAAAGAAGTTAACTAATGCACCAGATAGGAATGCCAGTGGGTCCTCCCCAAAGCAGGCTCATGCCCTTTATGCCTTGAAAACCCCACATTTAAAGAGTCTATAGGCTCTGGAAATGTCATTCGGAAGCAAGAGTTAAAGTCTTAACCACAAGAATTTACCAAAAAGACAACAACGCATCAACCAACATATAGACTATTGATACAACCAGCAATGAGGTGGGAAGTGGAGGAAGAATAATGAGAAGAAGAGAAGAGAATGGAAGGGAGTCCCAAGAACAAGGTGGTGTACAACCCCTTATGTACATATGGTTAATGTGACTGAGTAGATCCCATTCCAAATCCAGCCTCAAACAATCCACATCTAGTGACTTCGCATTAATACACTTGGCCAATCCATCCACTTGAAGTAACATGAATGCTTCCGCCAAAGAGTCACCACCATTCCAAGGAAAGAAGAAAGGAAAAAGTAGGAAGCGAGAAAGGGCCTTAGTTAGAGGTTACATGTTTGTTTAGTTCCATAACTAGTGCTTGTAACCCAGATGATTATTTTGTCTAAGGGATTTGCTTTGAATTCTCACTTCTCTTCCTCTTTCTTTTTCTCTTTTTTTTTTACGTGAAAACCACACCATGCAAAGACTTATTATTTTTATTAGCTTAGCTTCCCGATAATAGAGCAATGTCAGAATGGTAAGAAAAACTTAAGAAGAAAACATCCAAGCACTCAAGAGAATGGCTAGCACAAATGCATCAAATCCCCTTGAAGTCACACCCTTTTTAGTTGAGTTCTTCCTCAATTTGAGAAATGCCTAGTCACCAATTTGTTACTAGTTTTATTATTAAGAAAGAGGTTGTGCACTTCCAAGCCAAGAGAGATCATAGAAATTCATGAATGCATGGATGACATGGACTCATTGCCTGTTATATCAAAACAACCATACCTTAGTATCAACATTATAACTCCAAGGTAAAAACTAAACATTAGAAATCAATAGAATATAGTTCATACCACCATCAGGAGCACTTATTAGGTGACAAACCTAACAAAACAAACAAGCACACAAAGAAATGAAAAAGTATGAATGATGTTGTAAAACAAAAATAAGAAAAGTTAAAGAAATTTGTAAAACAAAAATGTGTAAAAAAAAACAAAAAATTAAAAAAGAACTTAGGGCCTCAATGATTAGCAGAGGTGGCCATCTCCCCCATGACTGAGTTGGAAGGAGGAGGTCCAAAATAATGAGTAGGGTCATCCCTTCTCAGAGGTATTATGTGCACTAGCCATTCTAAGTTCATGGAAGGGTTTAGCTTGTTGCACATTGACTAACAGTCTCTTATTAAGGTTTTTTTCTGACTTTTTAGGGATTTCCAACTTCCCCCAATTGATGTTTTCTAGATTAAGGTTTGGAAGTTGGCGATGATCTTGCTTCAGTGCATTTATGCTTTCGACGTGAGTGCAAGTTATTCCCTCAGTTAGTTCCATGCACGTTAGTGAGTTGCTCCCTTGATTAGCTATTAACTACTAGGTGTCTCTTTGTTGTGTGGTTGCTACATATAGGCACTTTTGTAGGATAAGGTCTTGTGCACACCGATTGCATGCAAGCAATGCTAAACTTTGCACTACCCATAATCTATGCACACAATTGCACCTTGTGTCACTGTATGTGATGCATGAAACCTTCTTCTTTTCGATCTTTCCAAAAGTGTTCTCCTTAGATATCTCCAAGGAAAGATCATGGATTCCCAGGCGTGCATCTACAGTACTTAGCCATGCCCTTCCTATTATTATTAGGAAGTCCCCTTTATCATTATTTACTTGTATCACTAGGAAATCAGCTAGGTACGACCACCCACACATAGTGGTAATGATGTCCTCCACCAGTCCCAAGGGAACAGTGATGGACTGGTCGGCCAGCTCTAGGCGAATATTGCTTTTTCTTAATGGAGGTAGGTTCTAGGCTTTGTACATCTCTTGTGATATTAGGTTGACTCCGAAACCTGATTCCAAAAGAGTTTTACATGGTTCATTCCCAGCGACTTGAAGATGGATTAGAGGGCTTCTGGGATCAGAGAATTTCCTGGGAAGGTGGCCCACCTTAATCTAGTCAGTAACGGCATGTGTTAACATAACCATATGCATTGAGCTCGATGTTTGATTTAAAGGGAGCTCTGAAGCCTTATTTGATGGAGAGGCATTTAGAGGTTCAACCGCTTGTGGTTGTGAGGGCTTGGTTTGGTTCTGAAGAAAGGTATTTTCTTCATACGGTTGTCAGAACCAAATATAGGTTGAGGATTCATAACCCTCATGGCATTGTGTTGCTGCGGTTGAGTAGGGAGTTCCCCTTGCATTGCTGGAGCAGGTGGTAATGGAGCTATTGGTGTGAGATTTATGGATGGATTTGAAGGATGGTATGCTTGTGGGTTATCTCCCCTATGAGAAGGAGTTCTATAATACTCCCAAGCTTGGTAGTGATGTTGTGGTGTAACATGACCAACAGAGTCACATGGAGAGATTGGATGTTGCACGTAGTAGCCATATGGGTCTAGTTGCTAGTGGGGGTATTGTTGCCTTAGTGGTGGCATCCCCCATGACTGTGGGTATTGCTACTATTGATGTTGCTTAACAGGTTGCAGTGGAGTTCCACTTGGATAATACGTTGAAGGTTGGTGGAATTTCCTTGGGTTACCTTGGGGATAAGGTAACCGTCAGGGTGCTTACCGTTTATTAAGTCATGAGTTGAGTGCATACACCCCAAACTCTTGTAGATGTGAGATCACTGGGCAACATCCCTTAGGATGGTCATATTGGCATATCTCACATCCACCGTCATTGTCCGTATCTGAATCCACAACCTCTTCGATGATGGCCATTTTGTCCTTACCCTTATTACGTGTGTTGTCCACTTCTCTCTTTTTCTTTTTGTCATGGTCACTACCTCGCTCCCTAGACTCCTCTACGATTTTAAGAACAATTTCAAACCTACTATCAGGGAGTCCCACATTTGGTCTACCTTTGCCAATACTTCTGTTATTAACTTTTGGAGTGGCAAATTTTTCCTATTCACCATCTCTTCAAGTGGTGACTCTTCCTCCTCCTCACAAAACCTCACTCGCCTTTTTCAGAGGGAAGGATCTCAATTGTACTCTTCCAAACTTTCTCTCTTTTGTAGCTCACCTTCTTCCTTGGCTACTTGCTCTAGCAATCTATGAATTTGATGAGACCTAAGCTTTGATAATCTTCCTTGGGCATACGTCCCAAGGGTTCTTCTTGTTTCATGCCTAAGTCCATCTACAAGATGGCATAGTTGATCCCGCTGTGAATAACCATGGCCAGGGCAACGATGTAATAGTGCGTAATAGCGGCCCATGGCAACATCCAAGGGTTCATGATTTCCTTACTTCTAGCCTTGGATTTGCTTTTGCAGGTTAGACACTCAAGAGTACGTTTGGTACTTATCATTAAATAGTTCTAACATTGTACTCCATCTCCGAATGGATTTTGGCTCTAAGGACCAATACCAGCTTTTAGCTTCCTCCACTAGTGTCCTTGGAAACAACTTCAATTTTTGCCATTCATTTTCTATGTTTTGCAAGGCACATGCATCGTGGAATACTTGTAAATGATTTTGAGAATCAGCGTTGTATCCCCCTTCAAATTGTGGGATGTTGTTCATGTCTAACCTCTTTATCCTACTATCCTTTTGGTGCCTTGTGGGAACTCTTATGGCCTCCATTATATCTAGCATGCTTTTAGTTGCGATTAGGGGTTCTTTGTGGTCATCTCATTCATAGCGTCTATGGTGTCTACATGGTTCCCTACTCTCCCTTCTTCTATGCCTTGATTCCTTAGAGTGCCCTTGTCCTCGTTCTCGACTGTCTCATCAATGTTTTTCACTTTGTTTCCCTTTATCCTCACGGTTGGTTTTCTTATGACTGTGTCTGAACACTGAAGGAGAGGGTGAATGTGACGATGAAGGTGAAGAAGAAGGAGAACCTTTGCCATGCAGGTGTTTTCTACCTTCTCTTTGGTGGTCTTGGCCTTGATTGTGATCATGATCAGAATGTTTACCCTTATCATGTGTTCGTGTTCCCTCATTGAACACTTCGTGTTCATGGGTATCAAAACCAGGGTTGTGAACTGTGGAGTGGAGGTTTTGATACACCACCTCCTGACCATCATTAGGAGGGGGAACATCATTTGGTGGGGAACCTGTTGAAGTAGGTTCACCAACCCCAATTTCTCTTAAGACGTACAGAGTGTTATGGGGCCATTTACCCTTCAAGGATGTGTGCTAACTCTCCTATCACAAGTCCCTTTGACGTTGCACTTCTGTGGGATGGTAGTCCTTTGTGTCATGATCACATGCAACGTATTCTGCATATAAAAGTGGCATGCCTATTCATGTGAGAGCATGAAGGAGCATGTTGGGGACTGATCGGTCTAGAGGCAACACTATGTTACCATCCAAGTCTCTCCAACGCAATTGTTCATCTTGGTGGAGAATAAAGGTAAAATCGGGTACATAGTCATCGTGATGAGTATATACCACATGAAACTGTTGAGGAACTGGTGGATCTTGGTTATGTGTACTATGCCACCGACTATCTCTTGTATTAGTCCTAGGCAGTGAAATGCTCTTATGTGAAGAAGAAGACATTTTGTCTTGTTCAGTGTGCAATTTACCATTGTCTTATCTTTCCTTGATTAACCCTAAGGGTTCGTTCTAGTGTTCCAATGATATGGATGATTTCCTATGTTCTATGTAGCACACAAACAACTAAGTCCCCAGCAACGGTGCTAATGATGAGTGGTGAGGTACCCCTACACTCAACCATACGAATACAAGTGTTTCACACATGATCTGGTCAAACTCCAAGGACTAAGTGCTTACGCGTCTTAATGGAACACTCTAGGTAAATCAATCATTGTCTTCCCAAATGTACTTATATTGTCATGGTTGTATGGTTAAGTAAGCTCGAGGTATATGATTTTTTATAGCTTTTATCTTTTTAATGTATTATGCTAATAAGGGAAGGTAAAGAGAACTAAGTGACTAACTTACATTAACTACTCACTAACTAAGTTCTAATTGTTCCTAACATAAGTATCTGTTTCCACTTACCGTACACATCTTGAACTAGTGCAATGCTGTTGGGATTACCAAATGCTAGTCGTTACTGGGTTACCAAGCGCTACACGCATGCTCGAAGCAGTCGTACTGAGTGTACTTAACTAAGAGAGTCAAAGGTTGAGAGAGAGATTAATTAAGTAGGAAAAAATTAAACATTCAACAATAATTAATTACTAATTAGCTTAATCTGTATGCTGCAAGGGTTATCATAAAGATCATCTTTATTTCCATACACAAATGTGTGCTTAGGTACAATTTGCTCGAATAAAGATCCGTTCACTCTATGACTCCTACTACGGGCACATAGAAATTATTCTAACTCTAGAATGGTAAAACTGCAAGAGTTTGGCTAAGGGTCTAAGTCTAACTATTGAGAACAAAGGGTGTCGCCTCTTATTTATAGAAGATGAGGCAGGACGTGATATTGCGTACGCGATATTGCGTGGCAGATGTGATATCGTGGATGTGATATCGCGTACGCGATATCACGGCTCATCAAGAAGGAATCTATTCCAGCTTAGTATATTTGAAGACAACTTTATCATGTCATTGTCCAACTTGCAAGTTTTTATTGATGTTGTGTATGAGGTTCTACTCTATTAAATAAATATAAGAAACACATAGAAGAAATTCAAAGGCTGTTTTACTTGATGAATTTAAAGTGAAGAGACACACGTGATATAATATTATACTTATTGAATAAGAGACAATGCCATTAGCGGTTGAAGCTATTTATCAATTTATAGCAGGCATTCATATTCTTTCTACATCTTCATTAGATAAATACTTTTAAAAAAAGTGATAATAGAAACCCATGATGAAGTTCTATGACTTAATAAACAGAAGATTCAAGAGTAGTTTGGTCCTAATCAAGTTTGCAAATTGGTAAAATAAGCTATATTTTAAAAACAATAGACAAATGTAAAATGAAAAAAAATTTCTATTTCAATAGTATCAAGGGAGACCTTAATTGAAAGGAAAACTATTAATCTATTATTATTCCTCATTATTTGCAATTCACAATATGCATAGCATGAATGGGATTTTATCATCTAAGAGTTGAAATAGGTAAATGGCTCAAAATTCCTTAGGAAGAAAAAATATGTCAACTATGCAATACCACATTTTCATGCAATGTCCTAGATTAGAATACATTAGCAAGATGAGATATTATAGTTCCAACTTTAGTTGATTTATGCTAAATATTATTAAAACACTTGGTGATTTTCATAATGGTGTTCTTAAAACTCATAGCATATATATTTCTACTATCCAATAGATCTAGAGGATCTACGATAATAAAATTTCAATTCTAGTTTTAATTATATGCAATTATAATCCATGCTATTGCTTTTTGGAGAGAGATGAAGAATACAAAGCTTGGTAGAAGGTAAAAAATTTCTTAAAGGGGTGAAGATTGCAAAGCCTAGTGAAAGGTAATTAATTTCCCTAAGCACATAAAACAATTGATATTTATTATCTAGTATGCTTAACCATTGACAAAGAAAAATGGAGAAAATTAAGATAACCTTTATGAGAGTTACCCTTTAATCTTTATTTATATGCTTATTTATAAAGAAGTGTATTAATTACAAGGTGAAATATAGCTTGGACTTTTTAAAAACAGGTTTGAGTCAAATAACAACGATTTAAAATAATTGTTCCTATCTTCTAAACCTAATGACTTAATCAAATAGATATGGAAATTACATGAATTCTTAGCATACCAAAATAAATAACGAAAATGGATTCTCAGTGAAGAGTGAGTAAGCATCATTTATATACATAAAGAATAAAATTATATGAAGAGGAATATTTAATAAAAGTCATGTGATTTGGATCTTTGAAAGTTATTGCAAGTAGATAAAAATTATTTTAAATGCAAATCAAGATGTAATGAGGTGGAAAATATTGATCAATGTCCTTATGCAATGATGGTTTGAGAAAGTTTGTGTACTCTATATGTTACAGTTTATTTTAAAATAATGAAACTTAAGACTAGTAGCACAATACTTACATATGTAGTAGGGTAGAATGCATTCCACCAAGGCTATTGCACTATAGCCACACTTGCTAAGTAAAGGCAAAATGAAACATTTAGTAAGAGCATCTAGTTTGAGCTTAATGAATTGACATATGAGAAGGTATCATACAAGTGAAAGCTAAAAAATCAAAAGCATGGTTAATATTATTTAGTCTAGTATGGTATGCAATATGCATTTAATGATTGTCTATAAGACAACAAAACTAATTGAAAATTATTTTTATGTAAGATTTTTAATGGTAGATGTCATGAACACAACTAAAGGAAGATTTTCAATGGAATTTTACATCAAGTAAAATTTTTTACTTTACAAAGAGTTTAGAAAACTTAGAAATATAAATATTTGTTATAATATTTTCAATAGTTTAGCCTACTCTAAAGTGGTTACTTTTATCTAATGTGCAATGTCCTACAATAGATGTTCAACAAACTCTTTGCTAGTGAAGTTTCATTTCTTTTTACCATAGGTTGTGTATTATTTTCTTAAATAGGTTTAGAATCACATTAGATTTGGCTTCAAATTTTTTAATATGTTAAACTCACATTAAGCATTTTAATTCTAATTTTATAGTTTTTGGTGTCGGTAAATAAATATTCAGACCATGCTTTCAAAACATTATCTTCAATAATGCCATTGATGGAAGAAGAACTCTATATACGAGCATTTGGTTATTTTATTGAAATTAATTTGTAGAAAATTTGGATGTATTGGATAGTGGAAATGCACATGTTATGAGTTTAGGAAACATTATTAAGAAAATTACTAAGTATTCTTAGTAACATTTGAAATAAATTAATCAAATTTATAACTTTAATATCCCATTTATGTTTGATGTGCTAAAATTTATGACTTTGGAAGAAAATGTAGTGTTCATTCTACTTGTTATAATTCAACATGTTTTATTGAGTAAAAAAAATATTAAAATTAATATAAAAAATAACTATACATGAACATATTTGTATTAAGGGCACTAAACTTGAAACTAAAATTGTATTACATCTACAGATCCTTTGGTCTTATTGGATAGTATAAATGTACATGTTATGAGTTTTGAAAACATCATTTAAAAAATTACCAAGTATTCTTGGTAATATTTGGAACAAATTAATCAAATTTTCAATTGTAATATCCAGCTTATAAATAATGTGCTCAAACATAGTACAATACAAGCAAATGTGGTATTCATATTCATTGCTATTTATATTGCACAATTAACATATTCATTTTTCACAATGAATTTTGAGTAATCTACTTGTTTCAACTCTGAGATGATGGGATCCCATTTATGCTTTGCTAATTGATGAGTGGCGAGGTACCCCTACACTCAACCATACGAAATGAGTGTAGCACGCACGATTCGGTCGAACTCTGCAGACTAAATGCCTACACACCCCATGGAACACTTGGGGTTAATTATTCGTTGTCTTCCCAGACTTACTTGTAGTTGTCATGGTGTATGGTTAAGTAAATCCGAGGTATATGATTTTTATAGCTTTTAATGTTTTTCTCCTATGCTATTGAGGTGAGGGTTGAGAAGCTAACTAACTCTAATTAATGAACTAAGTCTAACTTAACTAGCGTTAGCATCCATTCCCACTTACCGTACACACCCTGAACTATGCAACTATGGCTACCAAACGCTAATCGTTACTAGGATCACCACACGTAACGCATGTGCTCGAAGTGGTTGTACTAAGGCACTTAACTAGCCTAAGCATGATGAGCAGCCAATTCCTTGACTAGCCGTACACATCCGTAGATGCTCGTAATCAAGTCGTACTCATCCCACGTTCTAGGAGTTGAGGATGAGAGAGACTAATCACGATGGGTAGCCGATTCCTTGATTAGCCGTACACATTCGTCAATGCTCATAATCAAGTCATACTTATGCCATGTTACTAGGAAAATAATAAATAACATTAAATAAAGTCCTATTCCATGCACTACAAGGTTTTTTAACAAAGCTCATCTTTATTGCTGTACACAACTTGCGTTCAGGTACAAAGCTGCTCGAATAAAGATCTGTTCACTTGGGGACTCCTACTGTGGGCACATGGAAAATATTCTATCTCTGGAGTGATCAATCTACCAGAGTTTTCCTACTTTTAGCCTATGATTCCAAATAAGGGGAGTGCTGCCTCTTATTTATAGATTTGGCGACGGACAACGATATCATGTACGCGATATCGCAGGGGACGACACGATATCGTGTACGTGATATCGTATGGGGGCAGCGATATCACCGTGCATACAATATTGTGTCTCATCATACCCCCATGATTGAATGAAAATCCATCCTTGAGTTTCTTATAATAATATCGGGAAGGTATGGAATTATTGAGGGGATTGGAACTAATGGGATGACATGTGAACGAATCATCATTACAAGACTTGACAAAACTAGTGTTCATGGTAACAAGGGTGAACACCTTATTACAATGACATCAGGCCTTAGTTAGTAGTTGAGAAAGAGAGAGAGAAAGAAGTGTTGTTGCTGTCAATGCCAAGATTGTGCCTTTGTTGTTCATCCGTAAGCGCACCATCGATCTTGCTCCTTGCATAGCTGCTTCAGCACTGCTCCATTCCAAGTGTTTGCTCCAGATCTAGTCTATTGTTGTATGATCACCATCTGCACACACAACATAGTCTTATATTAGCAAGGGTAAATGAATTTCAATGTAGTTAATACCTTTCTTCAGTGTAAGTTCATTGGCTAGGTTGTGGTATGGCTGATATGGATCAGGAGATATATTACTGATGACTACCAAAGGTGTAGGGGTTAGGAAGAAAATAAAAAATTTTGGAGCTAAGAGAAAATCAAAAAAATCGGGCCCCGTACCCCCATGACGAATCGTGAACCTCCGGTAGTGTTAGAATAGAGAAAGGAAAGGAGTAAGAAAGATAGATAAAAAGGGACAAGTATAGCATCGATGAAATGGATGTCAAGATGGTAATGAACAAAAAATAAAATAAAACTAATTGCAAAAATGTTAGGGAGAAGAACTTAACTAGTGCATCAAATAGGAATGTCAGTGGGTCCTCCCCAAAGCAGGCTCATGCCCTTAATGCCCTGAAAAACCCACATTCAAAGAGTCCGTAGGCTCTGGGAATGTCTTTTGGAACAAGAGTCAAAGTCTTAACCATAAGAATTTACCAAAAAGAAAACAATGCATCAACCAAAATATACACTAATGATACAACTCGCAATGAGGTGAACAATAGAGAGAAGGATGGAGAGAAGAGAATGGAATGGAGTCTCAAGAATAAGGCGGTGTATAGCACCTTGTGGGTTTTATGATTAATGTAACTTGGCAGATCTCATTCCAACTCTGGCCTCAAACCAACCACAGCCAGTGACTTTGCATCAATGCATTTGGTTAAACCATCCACTTGGATAAGAAGGATGCCTTCCCCAAGAGTCACCACCATTCCGATGAAACAAAGGAGATAATGGAAAGCAAGAAGGGCCTTAGTTAGAGGGAACACTTTTGGTTCCATAACCAATGCTTGTAGCTCAAGTTTATTTTGTCTAAGGGGTATGCTTTGAATTCTCACTTAGTTTTTTTTCTTTTGTGTTTTGTGTTTTTATGCGTGAGAACCACACCATGCAAAGACTTTTTATTTTTATTGTTTCAGCTTCCGATAATTGGGGTAACATCGGAACGGTAAGAAAACTCAAAAAGAAAACATCCAAGCAGCCAAGAGACAACCAACACAAAAGCATCAAGTTCCCTTGAAGTCACACCCTTTTCAATCCTTGAGTCCTTCCTTAGTTTGAGAAATGCCCAGTCACCAATTCATTAAAGTTCTTAATTGAAAGATATTGTACATTTCCAAGTCAAAAGAGACCATAGAACTTGGTGGATGGATGGATGAAGTGAACTCATTACCTGCCATATCAAAAGAACATACCTTAGTATCAACATTGTGACTTAAAGGTAAAAACCAAACATTAGCAATCAATATGAAAGTAGTTCATACCATCATTCCGAACACTTATTGGATGACAAACTTACAGGGTGGATCACACACACATAGAGACACACACAAAATGGAAAAGTATAACGATGTTGTAAAACAAAAATAAGAAAAGTTAAAGAAAGTTGTAAAACAAAAACAAGAAAAGTTAAAGAAATTTGAAAAACAAAAATGTGTAAGACAAAAACGTTGTAAAACAAAAACGTGTAAAACAAAAATTAAAAATGAACTGAGGGCCCCATATGATTAGCATAGGTGGCCATCTCCCCCATGATTGAGTTGTAAGGGAGAGATCCAAAATAATGAGCATTTGTTTAAATTTCGTAGAAGTGCCCAACTTCTCCTAATTGATGTTCTTAGGTTGAGGGGTGGAAGTTGGCGACGCTCATATTTCAATGTGTCTATGCCTTCGTTGTTAATATGGGTTGTCTCCTCAGTTCATTCCATGCATATTTGTTTGCTCCTTCTAGTAGCTATCAAGCATGGGGTGTCTACTACTTCTTGTGTGATTGCTACATATAGGCACCTTTGTTGCAAAGTTTCAAGGACACACCTATTACATGGAGGCATTTCCTCCATGTTATCACCTAATGAATCACTATATGTGATGCTTGGAACTTTCCTTTTCTCGATCTTTCCACATATGTTTATCTTAGAGATTTCCAAGGAAAGATCGTGGATCCTAAGGCATGCATCTACTGTACTCAGCCATGCCCTTCCCATTATAATTGGGAAGTTCCCTTCGTTGTTATTCACTTCAATCACCAGAAAATCAGCTGGGTAAGACCAACCATACATAGTGGTAACAACATCCTCCACCAATCCCAAGGGAATGGTGATGGACTAGTCTACCAGCTCTAGTTAAATGTTGCTCTTCTTAAGTTGGGGTAGGTTCCAAGCGTGATACATCTCTCGTGAAACTAGGTTAACTCTAGAACCTGAGTCAAGAAGAGCCCTATGTGGTTCATTTCTGGAAATCCAAAGGTAGATTAAGGGACTCCCAGGGTCAGTTAGTTTCTTGGGAATGTGGCCTACCTTGATCCAGTTGATTACGATATGCGTTAACATAACCGTATGCGTTAAGCTCTAATTTTGGACAGAAGGGTGCTCCAAAGTATTAGATGGTGGAGGAGTATACATGGGCTCAACTACTTGTTGTTGTGAGAGTTTGTCTAGGCTTTTGGTTTTGAAGAAGGGTCTTTTCTTTTTACAGTTGTCAGAACCAATAGCATGTTGGATATTTATAGCTCTCGCAGTGTGATGTTGCTGCGGTTAAGGAGGAAGTTCCCCTTACATTGTTTGAGCAGGAGGTGTTATGGGAACTACTACTGGTGGAAGAGGTGCAGATGGATTAGGAGGATGGTGTAGGTATGGAGTGTCTCCCAGAGGAGAAGGAGTCCTTCTGAAGTACTCCTGAACTTGGTAGTGATGATTGGGGGATGTGTGACTCATAGAGTCACTTGGAAAAATCGGCTGCTGCACATAATATCCATAAGGGTCAGGCTGTAAGTGAGGGTACTGATGTTTAGGCGATGACATCCCCCATGACTGTGGGTATTGCCACTGTTGATGCTGTCCGATGGGTTGTGGGGGAGTTCCACTTGGATAATACGTTAATGGTTGGTGGAACTGTCTTGGGTTACCTTGTTAATAAGGTAACCTTCGGGGTGTTTGCCGTTGGTTAAGTCTTGGATTTAGCGCATACACCCCAGAATCCTGTAGATGTGAAATAATAGGATAACATCCCTTAGGATGGTCATAATGGCAGATCTCACATCCACTGTCATCGTTTGTGTCTGAATCCACGACCACATCGAAGCTAGTGATTTTCTCCTTACCCTTGTTATGTGCAGGGCCTAAATCTCTCCACTTTGTCTTACCTTTGTCACTACTTTGTTCAACCTTAGACTCTTCTACAATTTTTAAGACAGTTTCAACCTTAGACTACTTTTGTCCATACGTCATCTACCTTAGCCGCTATTTCTATTGTGAGCTTTTGAAGCAGCAAGGTCTTTTTGTTCACCAACTCTTCGATTAGTGACTCATCCTCTTCATCACAAAATTTCACTCCTTTCTTTCAAAGAGAGGGATCACGGTTGTACTCTTCTGCACTTTCCATTTTTTGTAGCTCACCTTCTTCTTTTACTACTTGTTCCAACAAACTATGAACTTCATGGACTCTAAGTTGTGAGAGTCTCCCTTGGGCGTAAGTCCCAAGGGTTTGTCTAGTTTCATGCCTTAGCCCATCCACGATGTGGTGAACTCGATCTCTCTGTGCATATCTATGGCCTGGGCAACGATGTAATAATGTGTAATAGTAGGCCATGGTAGCATCCAAGGGTTCGTGTGTACCTTTCTTCCAACCTTGGATCTGCTTGCACAAATTTGACACTCTGGAGTACATCTGATATTTATCGTTGAACAGTTCTAACATCATACTCCACCTCTTGATGGTTTCCGATTCTAAGGACTGGTACCAGCTCTCTGCTTCTTTGGTGAGTGTCCTTGGAAACAACTTAAGTTTCTACCACTCATTTTCTATGTTCTGCAAGGCACAACCATTGTGGAATGCCTGTAAATGATTTTGCGGATTAGCATTGTATCCCCCTTCAAATTGCGGGATGTTTTTCATGTCTAAGCGCCTAATCCGACTATCTTTTAAATGCCTTGTGGGAATCCTAACAGCCTCCGTTATGTTAAGCATACTTCGGGTTGTGAGTAGGGGTTCATCATGATCATCTCCTTCATGATGCCTGTAATGTCTTCGTTGTTTCGTACTCTCCCTATGTTCATGCCCTTTTCCTCTCTCTCGACTTTTTCATCGAGGTCTTTTGTTTTTCTTACTTTTATCCTCTCTGTTGTGCTCTTACTGGTTGCGCCCAAATGTGGAAGGAGAGGGTGAGTGATGTGAAGAAGGGGAAGAAGAAGAAGAACCATCACCGTGGCGATGTTTCCTACCTTCTCTTCGGCTGCTTCGACCCCAATCATGGTGACGATCTAAGTGCCCATCCTTGTCTTTTGTTGTTGTTCCTTCTGTGGATAGTTGGTGTTCACGGGCATCAGAACCAGTGTTATGTATCGTTGATTGTAGGTTCTGATACCCAACCTCCTCACTATCATTAGGAGGGGGAACATCTCTGATTTCGCTAAGGACATGTGGGACCTTGCCCTTCAACAGTGCATGTTGACTCTCCTGCCTTAAGTCCCTCATACGTTGTGCATTTGTGGGATAAGAATCCCTCATGTTAAAGTCTTCCATAACGTATTCAGCGAATAGTTCTTGTATGCAAATCTGTGCCAAGGCATGGAAGAGCGTGTTAGGGACTGATCGATCTGGGGGTAACACGATGTTACCTTGCAAATCTCTCCAATGCATTTGTTCCTCTTGATGGAGGATAAAAGTAAAGTTGGGAATATACTCATCGGGATGAGTATATGTCATCTTATATTGTTGAGGCATTGGCTGATTTTGGTTATGTGTTTTATGTTGCCAACTATCTCATGTATGGTCCTTAGGTTGTGAGTCGCTCTTATGAGAAGAAGGCATTTTTATCAGTGTGCAAATTCACCATTATAAATTCTTATTTAATTAATTAACCCAAAGGTTCGTTAAGGCTCCTAACAAGGTGAGTGATATCCCTTATGTTCTATTTGGCGTACAAACACTTAGTCCCTGACAACGGCGCCAATGATGAGTGGCGAGGTACCCCTACACTCAACCATACAAAACGAGCGTAGCACATGTGATCCAGTCAAACTCCGCAGACTAAATGCCTATACTCCCCATGGAACACTTGGGGTTAATTATTCGTTGTCTTTCCAGACTTACTTGTAGTTGTCACGGTGTATGGTTAAGTAAGTCCAAGGTATATGATTTTTATAGCTTTTAATGTTTTTCTCCTATGCTATTAAGGTGAGGGTTGAGAAGCTAACTAACTCTAACTAATGAACTAAGTCTAACTTAACTAGTGTCAGCATCTATTCCCACTTACTGTACACACCCTGAACTATGCAACTGTGGCTACCAAACGCTAATCGTTACTAGGATCACCACACGTAACGCACGTGCTCGAAGTGGTCGTACTGAGGTACTTAACTAGCCTAAGCGTGATGAGCAGCCGATTCCTTGACTAGCCGTACACATCCATAGATGCTCGTAATCAAGTTGTACTCATCCCACATTCTAGGAGTTGAGGGTGAGAGAGACTAATCGCGATGAGCAGCCAATTCCTTGATTAGCCATACACATTCGTCAATGCTCGTGATCAAGTCGTACTCATGCCACGTTACTAGGAAAACAATAAATAACATTAAATAAAGTCCTATTCCATGCACTGCAAGGTTTATCCACAAAGCTCGTATTTATTGTCGTACACAACTTGCGTTCAGGTACAAAGCTGCTCGAATAAATATCCGTTCACTTGGGGACTCCTACTGCGGGCACATGGAAAATATTCTATCTCTGGAGTGATCAATCTACTAGAGTTTCCCTACTTTTAGCCTATGATTCCAAATAAGGGGAGTGTCACCTCTTATTTATAGATTTGGCGATGGACCGCAATATCACGTACGCGATATCATAGGGGACGACGCGATATTGCGGCTGCTGCGATATCACGTAGGCGATATCGCAGTGCATGCGATATTGCGTCTCATCACTAATAGTTCATCGTAAATGATGAGGAATAACGATAAATAAATAGTTTATTTTTGAAGTAAGGCTTTCCTAGATATTATTCATATAGAAATGTTTTGATGCTTTTATATTTTCCCAAAATTTTTGAAATACTACTTGTTTCACCAATTTGCAAAGTTGCTTATGATCATAATGAATGATGTACTATTGAATATTCCATTTATTAAATCCTAGAACTCACATGAAATCATCCTTTATCTTGAGTTTTCATCATCACTTGTTTGGAGTATTTATTTAATGATATTTAGAAAAAGTATGAGTGTAGGCTATAAACTAGCACATAGTTCCAACTTTGAATGCACCATTTTTGTTTTAAGAAGCATAATGCTATATTGTATTTATTTTTTACTTTGAATTCATCAATAAGGAAAAGTTTCTAAATTTCTATTTTTTGTTTTCAATATTTATTTGCTAAATCAAAACCCAATACAAATGATGAGGTTTTAGCTTAGTGGTCAAAGTCCAAGCTTAGAAAACATAGGTCATAGGTTCGATTCTAATGGGCTACATTGAGTTATGTAGAAAAAAAAAGCTATAAAAGGAATTCATATAGAACAATTGGTTAATGTAATACCACATCTAGGCTAAGATGGATTTATACCAAGGATCATCAAAACTAATATAACAAAAGAATAGACAGCTCAAAAAGTTAGCAATACATGAGAATTCGCTAAACATAAGTTGCATGATATGTATATCTCACAACATTATACTATACCAAAATCATGCTAAACCAAAGCCCAAGCAAACACATCAAGCTTAATATTCATAACTAAGATACATCAATCTACATAACAACATGTCTCTACATAAACTAGAAGTTTGTATTGATATCCTAGTATACATAAAACATATACATTGTAGAGATGAAAGTACAACAAGAGTTTCTTAAATACCACAATATATATAAAGTAGTACATCCATGCATGAAAATATAGATAAAAGTTCAATAAGAGTATCTTAAATATCATAATATATATAAAGTGGTACATCTATACATGAAAATATACATAAACTAATCCCTACAGACATCCCTCTCCTTTGCCTTCTTGGTACTATTCTCTTGTTCCCTTAGAAGCATTACCTATAAATTCATGATGTCAAAATAAAATTGAGTAGAAAGTCTTTATACTTCCCTTATTAGATAGTTGCTGATGAATCGTGTTTTACATGAGCCTCGATATCGGGTACACGATATCGAGGTGGCCATGATATTGGGTACATGATATCATGGCCCAAGATGCAATATCAGGCATGCAATATCATAGGGTATTCCTGAGCCTATAAATACAACCCTTGGGCACACGATTTAGGGGAAGTTTTTTAGTCAAGTAGGGAAATTCTTATAGTTTGTTCATTCGAGAGTTAGAATATTTTTCAAGTGCCTGCAGTAGGAGGTCTAAGTGTAATTGGATCTGCATTCAAGCATTGATATTCCTGAACACACCATTTTGTTGGCAATAAAGATGAGCTCTTTGATTCATCCTTGCAGAACTTGAGACTTTCTTTCTTTATGCATTTATACATTGTGATTTCATATAGTTCACATTTAACATTATTCATTCAGTAACTAATCTTGATTAATTAAGAAATTAATTGAAAAACACAAGCATGACCACTTCGAACATATGTGTGACACTTGGTAGCTTAGAAATGGTTAGCGTTTAACAACCCAATAGTGTTTACACGAAGTTTAGGATGTGTCTAGGAAGTGGGGACGGTTACTTGTGTTAGGCTAGATTAGACAATAGTTCACTTAGCATTTAATTACTCTCACTTTCATTATTGTTTTAGGTGATCAAATTGGTAAAACATAAAATGATAAAAATCTTATCCCTCAGTCACACTTAACCATACACTTGCATTTCACAAGTAAGATTGGGAAGATAACGAATGGACAACACAAACTCACCATTTAGCTCTAGCGAACATGGTAATTAAAGTCTATGGAACTCAAATAAATTGCATGTGAATGCTTGTGATTCATATGGTTGGGTGTAGGGGTAGCTTGCCGCTCATCATTGGCATCGTTGCCAGGGACTTTAGTTCTATATGCGCTATCTAAACTTAGTGAAACTGAGTAATCTTGTTATTCAAACCCTAAGGTCAAATCTTACAAAAAAAATATTATTATCACTAAATTAAATCTTAACCGCACATTGCATATAGATTCACTAATATAAAATGTCTTCTTCTCACAAGAGCCTATCTCTGCCTAGGACAAACTAAGTGCCTCAACAATACCAGGTGGTATATGCTCATCTCGATGAGTATGTACCAGACTTCAACTTCATCTTACATCAAGATGAAATGCTATGGTGGTGCGACATGGAAGGCAACATTGTGTTGCCACTGGATTGATTTGTTCTAGCTATGCTCCAGCTAATGCTTGCATGGCATGGACTTTAACATCTTCACAGGGAGTATGAGATTCAAGATCTCGATTCAAGGGATTAACATCCCACCGAAGTACAAAGGTTAAGGGATCAAACACTTTTTCACCTCTACTTAGCCCATTGAATGGAGGAAAACACTTCTCTAGGGACTTTTTTTTTAGTGATACTCCTCTCTTTGACTTTGGACAAGGGACCCTCAACCAGAATGTGCAATCCACAATTCATAATCTTGGTTTTGGTGAAAACAGATCCAATGACAAAAATGGATCTGGTGGTGCAAGTCATGAGAAGGGAACAAGTGGAAGTCATGATCACGATCGTGGTTGTAATCATCTAGGAGAAGGTAGTAGACATCAGCACAATGCAAGCCCTCCTTCTTCTTTCCCTTCGTCATCTTATACTTCTTCATTTAGCTTAGATCGTGGCCATAGAGGACATGACCATGATGGAGGTGACTGACAAGATTAAAATAATAGAAGGGACCATCAAGATAGTCATGATCGGAGGTGTGGGTGATCTAGAGAGACCCACTACCATGCAAGAAGGGTTACTAGAAAACATCATAGGTACCATCACTATGACCTTGATGAACCTCTACTTGCCACTTGGAGCATGTTAAACATTGTAGAGGCAATGAGGATTCCAACAAGTTATGTAAAGGATAGCAAAATAAAGAGGCTGGACATGAACAACATTCCTCAGTTTGAGGGAGGCTACAATGCTAATTCACAAAATTATCTCCAAGTCTTCCAGGATGCATGTGCCTTGTAGAATATTGGAAATGATTGGTAGAATTTGAAATGATTTCTAAGGACACTCATTAAGGAAGCAGAAAATTAGTATCAATCCTTGGAACTAGAATCAATCAAGCATTGGAGTATAATGTTAGAATTGTTTAATGAAAAATATCAAACGTACTCCTGAGTGTCCAACCTAAGGAAGTAGATCCAAGGGTGAAAACAAGGAAACCATGAGCCCTTGGATGCTGCTATTGGCTGATACTACTCTCTATTGCATAAGTGTCCCGACCATGGATATTCTTAGCTTAATCAACTCTGCCATATTATAGATGAGCTCTAATCTGAAACAAGGAAAACCCTTGGCATCTATGCTCAAGGGAGACTGATAGAGTTAACTGCCCATCAAATCCAAAAGATAATTGAGCTGTAGCCAGGAAGGGAGAATTGAGAAAGTGAGAAAGTGTAGAGGAATACAACAGGGATCCTTTCATTTAAAAAGGAGGGTTCGATTTTGCAATAGTGAGGATGAGTCAACAAGAGATGAGATGGCTAATCAGAAAACCTTGCCACTCTAGAAATTTTAGTTCAAAATTACGACTAAGGTTGACCGATTATGGGACTCCATGGACAATAAGTTTCAAGCTATTTTAAAAATTGTTGAAGACTCCAAGGAACAAAGTGGTGAGCATGAGAGCCAAAGACGTAAGAAAGCTGAACGTGCCATATCCAAGGGTAAGGGTGAGATGGTTGTGATAGAGATGGTTGTAGATAGTGAATAACTAGATGATGGTGAGTGTGACATTTGCCAGTATTAACATTTCAAGGGATGCTATCCAATTAAGTCACACTTGTAGGAATCTGGGGTGTATGCCTTACATTCATGACTTGCACAAAGGCAAACACCTAAAAGATTACCTTATCCACAAGGCAACTCTCAATAGTTCTACTAACCATAGTAACATTATCCAAGTGGAACTCCACTGCAACCGCATGAATTGGACTAGTAGTGGCAGCAACCATAATCCTGGGTGTTGGCACCTCCAAGATAGTAGTACCTCCTATTGGCAACTAGATCCCTATAGTTATTATGTTCAGCAACCTTCATCTCCACGGGACTCTTCTGGTCACGTTGTTGCTTACCAGCCTCACCACTACCCTCCTAAAGTTTACCAACCACCATATGCAAGGAGGGATGCCACCTACTATCCTCATGCTCCTCTTGTTCCTACACCTACTCCTCCACCTCTTGCATAGCTACCACCTACTCCATCCATGTAGGGTGAATTGCTTGCCCAACCACATCAAAGAAACACTACGAGAATGGTTAATCTACAACTGGTTAGCCAACCAAGTGGGTCAGAATCACAATCAAAAGAAAAGATCCTTCTTTTGACCTCATAGTCCATCAAAGCCCTCAAAAACACCAGTGGTTGGTAGCCCTACTTCTCCACCTTTCTTTGCCTCACCTTTATCCAAGTTCCCTTCAAACCAAAATCCCTCTCAAATCCATACCATGATGTTGACCCATGTTGTATCTGATTGGATTTGAGTTAGTAACATGCCCAGGAAGTTAGCTGATCCTGAGAGTCCCTTAGTATATTTGCAAATTGTTGGGAATGAGCCTTGTAAAGCTCTTCTTAACTCTAGTTTTGATGTTAATTTGATCTCACATGAGATGTACACTACATGGAAGCTTCCTCCCTTGAAGAAGAGCAACATCAGGCTAGAGCTACCATCACTGTTCCACCAGGATTGGTAGAAGACACCATGACCACCATTTGTGGATGATCATATCCTGTCAACTTCCTAGTAATCAAGGTGAAGAACTGTAAGGGGTACTTCCCGATTATTATGGAAAGGACATGGTTAAGCACTGTTGATGCCAAAATGGACATTAGAGATCTTTCCTTAGAGATATCCAAAGAAAATGAAATTGGAAAAATCAAGAAGAAGAGGGTTCCATGTATTGTGTACAATGATTCAGGGTGCCATTGATTGTAGAAGCTGTGGTCAATGAAGTGAACATCTATCTTTGCATGCAAGCAGTGTGCACTGAAAGCTAAAATCCAAAGATATCTATACATGGTAGCCACAAAACAAAAAGGCACCTAATGGTTGACAGCTAATTCTAATAGTAGTACATTATGCATGGAACCTATCGAGGGCCTAACGTGTGATTATATTGTAAGTATGGATGAACTTAAGCAAGTTCATCACCAACTATCTGAGGGAGTAAATGATGATATTAATTAGGAAGAATTGGAGATTCTTGACAATTTTAAACAAGAACCCCTTGTATTAAAGACACTATTGACTGGAATGGAGTATGTGTTCTTAACAAATGGAAAGCTAGTTATTATTAATGCTAAACTTGCTATAGAACAAAAGAAAATGTTGATGAATGTTGTGGAAAAATGGTTAGCAGCCTTTGCCTACTCATATTTTAAGCTCACAAGAATAGATCTAAGAATATGCCAGCACTGGATATACACTAACCTTACCATTAAGCCGAAATGACAACCGTAATGGTGATTTAATCCCAAATTAAAGCAGAATATCAAAGAGGAGATTGAGAAACTCCTCAAGGCTGGATTCATCTATCCTATTGTAGATAGTGAGTGGGTTAGCCCACTCATGATCATGCCCAAGAAAGGAGGCAAATGGTGGGTGTGCATCAACTTCTAGCTAGTTAATATGACAACTTTTAAAGATCATTTTCCATTACCCTTTGTTGACCAAGTGTTGGACACCATTTTTGGGCGTAGCTACTACAGCTGTCCAAATCATACTAGAGGACCAAGTAAAGATGACTTTTACAATTCCTTGGGGGACTTTCACTTACTATCAAATGTCATTTGGTCTATGTAATGCCCTAGCTACATTTCAATGATTAGTCCTTAACATTTTCCAACAACAAATTGTTAGCAGGGTAGAAGTCTTCATGGATGACTTTTCTACTTGTGGAGCTACGTTCAAGCAAGCCTTGGACCATCTTGAGTAGGTGTTAAGGAGATGTGTTGAAACAAACCTTCGACTCAATTGGCAAAAGAGACATCTTATGGTCCAAGAAGGCATAGTCTTGGGGCACTGTATCTCAAAAGTAAAAATTAAGGTGGACCTTGAAAAGATAAGGATCATCCAAGGAATAACATGTCAACCAAAAATGGTTAAAGAAGTGCAGTCATTCCTTGGTCATACTGGCTACTATCGATGCTTCATCGAGAGCTTTTCCAAAATTGCCAAGCCCTTGGTTGAATTAACAAAGAAAGATGCACCATTTGTCTAGACCCTTGCATGTGAAATAGCATTTCAACAACTCAAGTAGAAGCTTGTTGAGACCCCAATTCCACAAGCACTTGATTGGTCTAGGCTATTTCATGTGATGATTGATGTATCAAATTATGCTTTGGGGGTAGTGCTTATGTAGATGGATGATCAAAGATGTCCATATTACATTAATTGTGTAAGCTGGAGTATCGCAGGTGCATACCTGAACTAGACCACTATGGAAAAAGAGTTGATGATGGTGGTGTTTTCCTTAGAAAAGTTTAGGCACTATGTGCTTAGTTATAAAGTGTTTGTGCACTTAGATCATAGTGCCATCTATTTTTTAATGAATAAACCAATAGTGAGCCCTCATGTTATACAATGGCTCATGATTTTGCAAGAGTTTGATCTCACACTGGTAGATCGAAAGGGTGTGAAAAATGTGGTCACTGACCACTTATCACGGCTAAGATGGGATGACAAGGAGAAAGAGAGCCCCTTATCTGATCAATTTCTTGATGAATATCTCTTTGCAGGGGCTATTAATGCAAAAATGCTCAATGAACCAAGATGGTATGATGTCATTCTTACCTATCTGCTCAAGTAAGAATTTCTGAAAGGGTTGGACACCTAGAAGAAACAACAGTTTCTTCACTAGGTTAAGCATTTCATGGAAATTAGCAGGAACTTTTACAAAGTATGTCCTGATAGCCTGGTACGCTAGTATGTCCTTGACATAGATCAACTACATGTTCTCCATGATGCTCATGAATGTCCTTGTGGGTCCATTATGCTAGGAGACACACGACCATAAAAATCCTCATGGCAAATATTATTGGCCAACAATCTTCAAAGATGCACACCGGTTTGTCTGTGGTTATGAACGTTGTCAAAGAGATGATGGAGTGATGGCTCAAAAGGAGGAGCCATAGTAATGGATTTAACCTCTTGAGCCATTTGATATTTGGAGCATTGACTTTATGGATCCCATCACACCTATGTCAAATGGAAAGGTGTATATAATAGTCACGGTTGACTATTGCACTAATTGGGTAGAATCAACAGCCATCATTGACTGTATATCCACTACTGCTACTCGGTTTGTACAACAGAACATCATAGATAAGTTTGGTGTGCCTTGTGCATTAATTTCTAACAATGGAACTCATTTCACAGGTGCTACTTTCTGAAAACTTATGTAGCACTTGGGGGTTGAGCACAAACTCACAACACCCTATCACCTTCAAGCCAATGGTCAAGCCGAAGTCACTAATCAAGAGATTATGAAAATTTTAACATGCACTATTAGCAAGTACCAAAGGGACTAGAGCACCAAACTAAGTGATGCCCTTTGGTCCTATTGCTCCACATGGAAGCTTCCCATAGGTTATTCTCCCTATGAGCTTGTGTATGGAAAACTACCAATACTGCCCATTCAATTCGAGCTTTGTACACTCTCTACAACTTGTAACCTTGATATGGATCTAAGTCTAGCACAAAAGGAAAGATTAGTGAACCTCAACTTGCTAGATGAAAATTGATCAATGGCCCCATCATCCAACAAAGTGCATAAGGGATTCAACAAGAAATGCCATGACCTCAAAATAAGAAAAGTCAAGTTTCAACCAGGAGATAAGGTTCTCTATTGGAATCCCACACACGTACATCAACGAACCAAGTTTCAAATGTTGTGGGAAGGACCTTACATTATCGAAGAGACTTTTCTATTTGGGATCATGATCATATATAAACCTAACAGCCCAAAGAAGAAACAATTAGTCAACATCCAAAAATTGAAACCTTTCCATAAGCCCAAGCTAACCAACTCAATAGATGCCTTGCAAGATGGACAACCATGCTCAATCTTTTGGATCTCCTCCTTCCAACTTAGTCATGGGGGAGATGGCCATTCATACTAATACTTTAAGTGGCTCCTTAGTCTTTCAACTTTTTGTTTTACACATTTTTAATTTTACAACTTTTTTTTTCATATTCTTTGTTTTACATCTTTTTTTTTCAGGTTATTGATCTTTTCTAAGTTTTTGTTTTACACCATCATTAGTATATTTAATATTTCTTAAATATCTTTTACTTTCTTTTATATTTTCTCATGTTTTGTGTAATTTTCTACTGTTTTTGCTAATAAGGTGCTAGATACAATGGTAATGTGCTACTCGATGGTGGTATGTATCATTTGTGATTTGATTGTTGATGTTTGGTTTTTGACTTTGGATGTTATTACTGATACCTAGGACATGGTTTCTTTTCATGTAATAGGCAGTGAGTCCACATCATCCACCCATCCACACACTCTACAGTTTTTCTTGTTTTAGAAATGTACAATCCCTTTTTCATTAATACAACTTTAATAAATTTATGACTTATGTAGTTTCTAGAATTGGGAAGGATTCAAAGGTTCAGACAAGGTGTGGCTTCAAAGTGATGTAGTATTATTTGTGCTTTTCTATTTTCTTGTGTGCAGGGGTGTTCTCGTGAACTTCTCACCGTTCCGTGTCATTCCATAATAGGAAGTCAAATAAGTCTTTTCATGGTGTGGTCCTCATTAAAAAATAAAAGAAATAAAAATAAAAAAAAAGATGAGGATTCAAAGCACACCCCTTGGATAAAATAAATGTGAGAATGCATGGGTCTTTACATGGTGTGGTTCCCAATCAAAAAAGAATATGGAAATTCAAAACACACCCCTTAGACCAAATAAAAGGGCTACAAGCACTAGTTATGGGACTTGTCTTGTGTCCTCTAACTAAGGCTTGTTATCACTTCCTACTTCTTCTCAAATTTAAAATGGTGGTTGTTTTGTGGGAGCATTCTTGTGTCTTAGGGAATGGCCTACTCTTAGAATGTCGATGCAAAGTCACTGAAAGTGATTGGTTTTGGTTTGGACTAAGGATGGATCCTACTAAGTCATTTAATCACAAACTCCACAAAGGACTTCATGTGACCCTAATTAGGAACTCTATTCCATTTTCTCTCTCATCCATCTATGCTTTTCATGTCTCACCTCATTGTCAATTTCATGTTTTGATTCGATGTTTTGGTTGAATGTGTTAGGATTCTTAGTCAATTACTTTTGGGTTTTTGTACTTAACCTTTCGTAACCATTAATCATCCATGGAGCTCATGGACTCCTTGGTTTGAAGTTATGCAAGGGCATAAAAGGCCTGTGCCTACTTTGGGGAGGACCCACTTGCATCACATTTGGTTTGGTTAAGTTAAGTTCTTTAACCTTAGACATTTTTACAATTGAATATTTTTTATTTACCCCATCAATGCCATCCAATTATGTGCATCTTCAAAACTATTTTTAGTTAATTCTTTCTTTTTATTGTTATGAATTTCTATACCCTCTTTTCAATATTCCTTGTGTTAAGCTTTTTCTAAATTTTATGGACTACTTCTCTTACCTAACCTATTTGTTAGTCTCACCACTAACATTATCAAGCAACCAATATATCACAATCACAACTTAGCTAGGTATAACCATTGACAAGACAAGGTATTCAACTACTATGTGTTACACTTTATATACTAATCCTTGATTTTGTTGTGATTGCAATGGGAATCATGGACTGGAAGTGAGACTACCTTCACCAAGGATGATATAACAATATCACTCATGGAAGATTGTTCATAACTGCTAGATCTCTTCTACCTCTCCCTCATTCTTTTGTTCCCATGAGGGGTTAGATGTCCATTAGATCTAAGGGTGTTCTTTCTTATTATCATGAACACCCAAATTTTGTACACAATTGTAATGATGTATGCTCAGGCACTTCTATATTTGTCTATTTCCTCTATGTCACTCTACATGTTAGTCAAACATTCCATACCTCCTAATATATTTTGTAAGGGACTTGTTCCTCTTCTTTTGTACTTGAGGATGAGTTTTCATTTAGTTGTGGAGGTATGATGAATTGTGTTTTACATGAGCCCTGATATTGGGTATTCGATATTAGGGTGGCGATGATATCAGGGCTGCGATATCGGATACATGATATTGTGGCCCAAGATGTGATATCGGGCATGTGATATTACAGGGTATTCTTGGGCCTATAAATATAGCCCTTGGGCACATGATTCAAGAGGATTTTTTTCAGTCAAGTAGGGAAATTCTTGCAGTTTGTTCATTTGAGAGTTAGAATATTTTTCAAGTGCTTGTAGTAGGAGGTCTAAGTGTAATTGGATCTTTATAGAAGCATTGATGTACCTGAACACACCATTGTGTTGGCAATAAAGATGAGCTCTTTGATTCATCCTTACAGCACTTGAGACTTTCTTTCTTTATGCATATATACATTGTGATTTCATGTAGTTCACATTTAACATTATTTATTTAGCAATTAATTAAAATACACAAGCATGACCCCTTCAAACATACGTGTGACACTTGGTAGCTCAGAAACAGTTAACATTTGACAACCCAGTAGTGTTTACACAAAGTTCAAAATGTGTCTGAGAAGTGGGGACGATTACTTGTGTTAGGCTAGATTAGAAAATAGTTCACTTAGGATTTAATTACTCTCACTTTTATTATTATTTTAGGTGATCAAATTGATAAAACATAAAATGATAAAAATCTTATGCCTCAATCACACTTAACCATATACTTGCATTTCACAAGTGAGACTAGGAAGACAATGAATGGACAACACGGACTTAGCATTTAGCTCTAGCGTACTTGGTAATTAAAGTCTGCATAATTCAACTGGATCGCACGTGAATGCCTATGATTCATATGGTTGGACATAGGGGTACCTCGCTACTCATTAGTTGCCAAGTATTATGCTTGAGTAGAGGACTAGGGTATAAAATAACTTGCATTATAGATCAATCTTACATGTGCTCTAAGCACTGCATGCATCACATCAACACACATAATATGGATGTAATCTACACTATGAGTAACACATAGCCGACATGCATACCTTATAGTCCAAAGTAACAAGTAATGTCTAATAACCACTATCCTAGCCATATGGCACCGCATGCCTATCACATGATCATAGGCATACTCATTATCATGTACAATTAATTATATTCCTATGGCACCATGTGACTATCACCCAACTACATGCATTTTCATAGTCGTATCCATATAGTTGTATCCCTACAAACTTAATCAAGACATCATATAAACTAACACACAAATAGATCAATAATAAAACACATTCACCACTACTATGATTTATTATATAATACTAACATATATACATAACCCATGTGGTACTTACCATGTCCACACTCAGTATATCGTGAAACCTTATCATGAATACTCATAATTAATCATATGCATGTATGTCTTTTGTTGAAATTGAATTTGAAGCTTTATTACATTTGAAGACCCATAGGATCTATTGATCATATATTGCATTTTCATGAAAAATAAATATAAACTTTGCAAATTATCCAAGAAGCAATAGGGGTAGTAAGAAAAATCATACAAGTTTTTTGTTGTAATATATAAAGTTATCTCAAATGGGTAGTCACAACATAAGAAAGAAATACATGTAACTCATCTTCAAGGGTTTATGACTTACATAATCTACAATTGCATTCTTCTTAGGGGATTTGAATCTATATTCCACTTTCAATTCTAAGATAAGGAGAACTTAAGAGAAAATTTTTGGTAGCTTTCAGATAACATATATCAATAGTAGGTTACACCTATGCTCTTTCACTCTTAGAATGAGGTTTGAGACAAGAGTCTCACTAATGCATCCTAATGAAGATTACTTGCACTATCCTCCAAGATGCCTCATCACCAACTAGTTTACATCCTCATGCAAGTGCCATCCACCAATGATCATTACCAACATCATTGTGCATACATGTACCAATCTAGACCAGCTTAAGCCATTACATGTCATAGTCACAATACACTTGAGTCAACAATGATGTGTTAGCCTAGTGGTATGGGTCTTGACTTGGTAACCCCAGGTCACAGGTTTGATTCTACTAGGTAGCACTAAGTTATAAATTTCTATAAATCTTGAGGTGTACCTATGTTTCAGTTATTTTGAGTTCCAATACCCCTTCCTCTCCTTCCCCCTCCCCCGCCTCAGCCCCCCTCTCTTCCCCCATAATACACTTGGGTCCAACATATAACATGACCACATCTATCCAAGTCTAATAGTTATACACACATGAAAATTTGTATAAGATAAAATTACCCATGAGAAGCATAAAGAAAATAACATAACATGGCATAACAAAATTCCTTACCAATAACATAAACAATTAAATAAATATAATCAAATAAAGATGTTAACTAACATAACCTCCAAAAACATATGTTGAAAAATAAAATAAATTTTATAATTAGAAAATACATGAGAAGATGATCCCAAGGATACCAATTTTGCCTTAATCAAGCTTTTGGAAATAAAATTATTCATCTTCAAAGTTTATTCATGAACTAATAAAACAATACATTAAAATAATTATAATTAATAAAAATAATAATATATCAAATCTATATGAGATTATAGATCCCCCAATGAATGACTAGAGAGGGTGTTATACTCAAAGTACATAATACCAATGTTACATAAAAAATAAATTGGACGAGTTGGTTAAGATGCCAATCTATATGTTTTGATTCTTTAGCTCTTATGATAGAATTATAATATATTTATATGCTTAAATGATATGGTTATACACATATATGTAGTAAGATGTGTTAGGTAGATGGTGTAACTAGCAAAGATGGTGGATTAAGGTAGAAAAATACCACTATGGTAAGTGTTTTATGCTTTACATGTGATTTTAGCATTTATGCATTAAAATTGTAGAACTCTACCAATGTAACAACTTGGTGTTTTGAAACTATGATCTTAGATTTATTATTTATTTTATTGTACTTGCTATAACAAATACAAATAAAAATTAAATTGGAAAAATTTTAAATTCTAGCTCTCATGAACCTACTAGAGTTATTTGAGTTACTTAATAAAGTAAACAAGGAAACTTTTATCTTTGTAATACTTATGCTCCAAATCAATTAGAAAAGCCATTAGAGATTTAAAAATATCTTCTTTTTATGTCAAAAATTATTTATTTAGATTATTAGAGGTGATTTTAATATTGTTGAAAGTCAAATTAATAAGTTTGATGATGTTACTCATAATATGTGCTATTAAGAAAAAATGTTATAATTTTAAAGAAAAATATTGTCTTTATGATATAAACTCTTCATTCTTTGATCATTCAAAATAAGAAGAATTATAAATTTAAAATAGGAATGGAATTTTATTATGTTCAAAGACCCATAGGATACTATTAGATAAATATTGAATTTTTGTGAGAAATAAAGATAGATTTTACAAATTGACCAAGCACAAATGAGGGTAATAAAAACAAATTATATAGGTTTTTTTACCACAACATTATAATGTTGTCTTAATTGGCTAGTCATAACACAAGAAAGAAACCCATGTAATTCATCTTGAAGGGCTTTTAACCTACACAACCTACAAGTGCACTCTTCTCAAGGGATTTGAATCTATCTTCTACTTTCAATTCTAAGATGATGCGAACTTAAGCGATGCTTGCTGATAACACTTTGATACTTGATAAGAATAGTAAGAGATATTGAGCTTCAACATCTAATTTATTACATCTAATATGATGTAAATAAAATTATTTTTTGCTTCCTACATTATACCACAACTATGTTAAAACCTTTTGCTTAACTAACTAGTGAATATGCTTAAGATTTTGCTACATTCTTCCTAAGAAATATTGAATTTTCTCAACTATTACATTCTCTAAAAATTCTAACCATGGTCTCATGAATCCTTAAGAACTACTTTAAAGAATTTTTCTTACCCTGAGATATGCAAGTTATTAATGTATGCAATGAATTAATGCATGGCTTCTATTTCTAAAGGTAATAAATCACATTTACATAATAACAATGAATCAAGTAATTTGCATCCTCATCTTTAACTCATTGAGAAGAAATTTTTTTTGCAATCTTTCAATATCTTTTCAAAGTTTAGCATTGAGTTCAGGTCCCCAAACAACATATCCATACAATGCAATAGGATATATGGTAGTCTAGAATTTTTGTTATTAACCTTTCAAGAACAAAGTCCTAAATCCTTGCACTTGCTTTTAGAAGCATACAAAGATTTAAAACCTTCTACTATTCTTTCTTTGATGCACTCCCCCAACTTATAATTGTTCATATAAATGAGATTAAAATATTTAAATGTATATACTATGTGCACATTGATGAGCGGCTAGTTACCCCTACGCCCAACCATACGAATCATGGACGTTCACACGTGACTTGGTTGAATTCTGTAGACTATAAGCACTTTGCATACACCAAACCCTAACCAAAAAAACCTTGTGTTAGAATAGTCGTTGTCTTCCCAACCTCACTTGTGATGTTCTGATTACGATGGTTAAGTGAGATTGAGGCAAATGATTTTTATGGCTTTTTCACTTTATCTTCTAGAGTCTAATTCTTGGAATGAAATGTAAGGAATGGAATATTACATAATGTATAATTATCCTAATCAATCTCTTAACTCTTCCTAGCATAAGTACCTGATCCCATCTTTTGTGCACATCTTGAGCATCCCCTAACCATTACTGGGTTACTAGACATTAAGCATCACTGGGTTGCCAAGTGTTGGGTTTATGTTTGAGATGGTCATACTTATGGTTTTTACAAGCTATAAAAGAGTGATGAAGATAAAAGTAATAACAATGAAAACTTAAGGAATTATTAAAGCATAAAAATATTAAACTATTAAATGCTCAAATGACTAAGTCCAATTGCTACAAGGAATGCTTAAAAAGCTTGTCTTTATTGCTGGTCACACCAATGGGCTCAGGTACATTAGTGCTCAAATAAAGAGCTGAACACCTTTCTCCCACCTACTGCGAGCACTTGGAAAATATTCTAACTCTCACAGAAACAAACTGCAAGAGCTTCACTACAACTGCCAAAAAGGTATCTAAGTGTGGTGGAAGCACACTTATTTATAGTCTAGAATAGATGTTGCATAAACAAGGCCACGTAGACGCATGGATAGATGCGTCGATGGGGTTGCGCCGATGTGGCCACATATATGGGGCTCTGTATACGCAGCCCAGTCGACGCATTGACTACTTAGCACTTCATCATACTACCATGATTGAGTAAAGACTCGTCCTCGAGTTTCATTACAATTTGGAAGGTATGAACTTTTGATTACAACACACATGACACGACACACATGACACAACACACATGACACAACACCAACTTTACTGATGCACCAAGTGCCTGAGTGTACAAAGAAGGACAAATTACAAAATGGTGATGTTCAAAGACAAAATTGAACACGCCGACAATCCTGGATTCTCTAGTATGCTAAAAGATGTAAAAATTGCTAGAGAAGATCACACCATCCCTGGTGGCAGTGGTTCTGATGGACCTTCACAAGCCTTTGGTGCATGTGGTAGTGGTGGCGCAAACGATGGTTATCCCATAGCAACCGGAAAGCCTCCAAGAGAGCCCTAATTTTTTCTTCCTTACTTTTGGGATTGTTCATTGTTCAAGTAGCTTCACTAATGTGTGCTGGGACTAGAACCTCCCAAGGGCATGGAAGTGTAGGGAAGAGTTCTTTTAGATTGACAAACCAGCCCACGAATTGTCTTCGTTTGATGTCGAATGCTTGGATTGATGTCTACAGCTACTGGTAGTTATTCATTCGTTGGGCCAAGTTCTCAGGGACTGCAAGTTACCCTTCAAAACGCGTGCGGAGAACCTCGATTTTTGCATTTGCTATTTCCAATTTTTTTATCACTTTATGCACTTGGAACTCCCCCTTGTATAATGAATATGAGGTGGCCACTTGCTTTTCTAGGTCAAACTGTGATCTTCTAATTGTTAGCATAGCCAGGTTTGCATAGCGAACATTGGCCAACTCCATGTACTCTATCATTTCTTCAATATGCAATTCCTTAAGGTGGATCTCAGCCTGGTTGTAGGCATTCAATCCATCAAAGATGAGTTGCCACATCTGACCTCCTTCTCGAAGTTGCTAGAGTGCTTGGTTCAGTTTGGCATTAACGACTTGAATCTGCTTTTCATTTACTTTCTTCTGTAATCCCACTTGGTCCTTGTAATGAATTTTAACTTTATCAAACTTAAGGGCTTCACTTTTCTAAGCGGTGATTTCAATGGCTGATTTTTTTTGCAAGGCATGAACCTCCTCCATAGATAGATTTCGATTTTTAGTGGCCAACGTCCTCACATCAACATTCACCCTAGCTAGCCCCTCCTGCTATTGGTGGATAAAGCTTTTCATGTGCTAATTTTCATCACCAACATTGTGCAGGCGATGAACTTCCACGGTCAACCTAAGATTCTCCTGGTGAACCTCTATCAAGTCCTTGTTTAGATGATATGTACGAACATCTACTAAGGACTTATCAAATATCGTCAACTCTCGCTCATCCTCAACTATCTGGAGTTTGACTTGAAGCTATTGAAAATCTTCATTTCTGGTGAGTTCATGGTTGAGAAGAGTTGGATCGGCAAGTTTGACCCTTAATTGAGCAACTTCTGTTGCCAAGTGTTGAAAATTTGCTTGAGCAACTTCGAGTTGCCCCTCTAAGATGAGACTCTTAGCCCTTACCGAGAGCAACTCCGACTAGGTTGCAGTGATGTTATTCAGAAGATTAGAGACATTCGGAAGTGGTTGCCCAGCTCCCATCAGTTGGTCCAATAGTTCTTCATGTTGGGATGCATTGATCCTACTACGTAAAGTCCTTGCGAATGCCTGTACATCTTCAAGTCCATGTATATTTGGTATAGGTGCCATTGGTGCATTAAGGGCCATAGCAATCATGTCAACAACCACTTCAGCCGTAATCTCTTGTCCCTGGTGCTGCATCACCAGGACTATCACCCCCTCTCCATCCTCTAAGCGTACTGAAAAAGTAGTGGCATTTGTTGAAATTTCAGGAAATAACTATTGGGTGGATACCATTACTTCTTAGACACTAGGATTAGTTCTTGTGAGTACTTGTGTTCGGGAGACAGAGAACATTGGCCCTGATCTTTCTAGCAGACTTACTGATCGAGCAACCTGCTCTATATGGCTCATTGTAGGGTGATAGACTGAAGGGTCTTCTCCTTCACTAGTCCCTACAAATTGCTCTTGTTGGCTCAAGAGCGATTGTCGGATCTTGCGTATATGTTCTGCGATTGTTTGCAAACCTGACCTCATTGTTTGCACATGCGGTGGAGGTGGTTGTTGCTCTTTCTCAGTTCGTTTGGTAGCCAAAGTCTTTTCTTTCATTATCTCCCACCATGGGGTAATTGAGGCATGAAGAAATGTATTGTTGGTGTATCATGCTATCCCTGCCTATTTACATAATTTCCTAATTAAGCAAGGAAAGGGTAGAGCCTGCTTTCCACATTCACTTTCAGTGAATCTTTTCTCAATCTCCAAAAACAACATTTATGGAAGGCTCATTGGAAATTTTCCGCTTAGAGCGACACATGCACGAGTGGAGAAGGTAGTGATCTTGTTGGGTCTTACCATTGGATTCAAATGGTAAGACACAATTTTTGAACAAATGCTCTCTACGGTGGTCAAAGTGCCAAACTCTTTGCAATCCACCCTATAGCACTACCTGATCCACTCCCCTTTTACCTCGGGATCTGCTTGCTTAGGGATCTCCACCACATCAGCTCTAGTCTCTGGCAACCCCAGAGCTTATGTGATCACTTTCATAGAGTAAGAGACATAGATGTCCTTGATTCTTACTCTGGACCCCGACTACCGATTTGTCTAGAAGAGATAAGTCTATCCTAAATACCATTCACCACTGTATGTGATGATTGGCCATATAGGAGAGTTTTGTAATTGAAGCTTCGCATCTTCTGGTGCATTCTTAAGAAATGGTCCAAAGTTCAACTCTTGCAAGACCATTCGTTGCACTTCCCTTGGCCTAATAGCGTTAAGACATGCCTAGGTCAAGGTGACCTCAAGCTATGGCGCTATCACCGGAGTTTCATCCCCTTGCTATTGTTCATTAGGGATATCCTCTTTAGGAATTTGATGAACAGATTCCACATTAGGTCCTTTGCGGAGGGGGCTAGTTGCATGGGAGTCCTCCGCATGCTCTGGGTGCTACACTCCTCGTCCTCTTCTCATTCTTGGTGGCTTGTCCCTTGGTTGTGATGGTCCTTCTCCCCTTGGATGCCTTGGTTTTGGTGCCATCTGCAATCAAACATAACCACTAATTAAATTGTGCACAAGTTGCTCAAAATGACCCTCGTATACCTTCTTAGTTCGAATAAGTTATGGTGCTGGCATGTGCATCCCATTAAATTTCCTGGAGTATTAGTTGATGGTTTAGAAAAAAAACAAAAACAATGATGTATGAGTTGTAGGTTAAACTATTTTTTTTGCTCTTATCTCCTAAGAGGTGTTATGTCTTTAATAGTTGTAAGTTAAATAATTAATTTCCTATAGACCTCACCCTCATGACTGAGAGCATACCTCCGATTACAACAGAGGGAAAGGATAGGTTGATTAGGATGTGCAGTAGACAACATAAGTGCGTGAAAGAAGAAGTGAGGTAGAAAAAAATAAAAGATCTCCCCCTAATTGGTTTGCAAAATGATCAACAATGCATGGTACAATGGGGTATATATAAAGTTTTTGCACTACGTCGACGAGGCTATGTATACGCAGCCGGATATATGTAGGGGGCTATGTATATGGGGCCTAGTCGACGTAGGGGGTTGCATGTGTTGACCAGCATTGACAAGCTAAATAAAAGCCCAAAAATGGATTTAAAACATTAAATTGGGATAGTTGAAGAGCTGGAGAGACCAGGGACTCAGCTAAAAGAAAGACAAAGAAAGCTAGATGAGAAAAAGAGTCAAAAGTAGGAGAATGTTATGGGAAAGAACTCTGTGAAGAAGAATTTGAGCGATGGGTAGCATGAAAAAAATCAACCAACAAAATCAAGAGGATGGGAGACTAACAAATGGAACCAAGGATATGCAAGTGGGTCCTCCCTAGAGTAGGCAGTAGCCTTAGTAGCCCTTGCATATCATCAACACCAGAGTCCGTGGGCCCTGGAGTCAAGGAACGGTGACTGCAAGTTAATACTCTCATCTAGGAGAACCCACTGAAGCATTATGAGTTCATAGGAAGCATGACAAACCATCAGAACATAAGACGGGTAGTGAGGTGAGTTATGGAGAGAAATGGGTAAAGAGGTAGGAGTGAGAATTGGAATTCCGATTATCGGTCACATGAAACCCTGTGTGAAACTGTGGTAAGTGACCTGGTAGGACCTTTCCCAAGTTTAGACCCAAAACCAACCACATACAGTGACATCGCAGTAACATGAGAAGACTTGTCCACCCTCAAGAGTACAAGAATGCACCCACAGAGAACCAACACTCCAACATGCATGAGAGGGAGGAAGTGAGACAAGACTAAGTTAGAGGGGACAAGCAAGTCCAATAACTAGTGCTTGTGGCCCATGAGAGGCAGTATAAGGGGTGTGCTTTGAATTCCCACCTAGTTATGATTTTATTTTTGTTTTTATTTGGTGGGAACCACACCATGCAAAGATCCATGTTGGTTTGCATGCATTCGACTGAGGGGTGTGCTTTGAATCCTCATACATTATTGTTTGTTTTTTTTTTGCAAGGAGGACCACACCATGCAAGGTCAAATTGCCAAGGATATTCCTTATATAAAAGAACTTGGAGTGGTAAGAAATCTGTGAGGACACTCTCGCAACCTAGGGGACAAAAAAGTACAATGAACATTGCATTCCCCTTGAAGTCACACCCAATTCAAACCGTTGGATCATCCCCAAGTCTGGGAACTACACAAGTCACACATTAATTAAAATATTTTTAAGTGAAGGGGGTTTGCATGTTCCCAAAGGGAGGAAAACAATGGAGTGGATGAATGGGTGGATGACGTGGACTCATTGTCGATTTTATGAGATGAAAGTAGACGTAAATTCCAAGAATAATGATGTAAGAGTGGGAGCAAGATAAAATAGTTGGACCATTTCATGCGACCCATCGCGATGAAAACCAGCCATGCCACACATTTGATGACAATAAGGTGATTTATTAATAACCAATTGGGAATTAAACACACACACACACACACACATAAATAAGAAAATAAATAAATAGAAAAGTAATTAAACAAAGAAAGAAAAAGTGAGTAAGAATTGACAAACAAACGAATGATGTTGAAAAATAAAAAAGTGTAAAAAAAAAATTCCAAAAAATGGTGAGGAGCTTAGTAGAGTGGATGAGCATGGTGAACTATCTCCCCCATGACTAGGCTAGGAGGAGGAGACCCGAAAGATGGAACGAGGCTGTCCCAATGACGATAAGGTGGTAGCACTAGTTTGATGGAGTTCATAGAAAGATTTTAATTGTTGCCTATTAACCAACTGTGTTCTCGTGGTATCCTCAGGTTTGTGTATGAGCAAGGATTCATATGGGAAGGTTTCAGAGACAATGTAGGATCCCTCCCACAGTGTTTGAAACTTGGTACATTGCGGTATGTGTGTGGGGTTCTAGGAGAGTTCCTTATCTCCATAGTTAAATGTTACCTTTCAAATCCTAAGATCATGACATTTTTTATTGTAGGCCTTGTGTATCTCATTTGATGATAGGGCCACTAATTGATTCTCATCTAGCACACTTAAGTTGAGAAGTCGTTCATGTTGTGCTAGGGGCAAGTTAAGACCCAAGTCATTGGCTATAGATAGTGTTCGGAGTTTGGCTTGGATAGGAATTTTTGGTAGCTTACTGTACACTAACTCATAGGGGAAGTAACCTATAGGAAGTTTCCAAGTGGAGCGATAGGCCCAGAGGGCATCGTTAAGTTTGGTGCTCCAGTCCCTCCTATATTTATTGATGGTTTGAGTGAGGATTTTGGTAATCTCCCTATTGGTGGCTTCAGCTTGCTCATTGGATTGGGGGTGATAAGGTGTTGTAAATTTATGAGTCACCCCCAAGTGTTGCATGAGTTTACGAAAAGTGATGCCTGTGAAATGTGTTCCATTATCTGAGATGAGTGCATGTGGCACTCCAAACTTGTTTATGATTTGTTGTTGGACAAATCATGTGGCAGTGTTTGAGGAATAGTTGATGATGGCTACCACCTCTGCCCACTTTGTATAGTAGTTAACAACGACGATGATGTATGCCTTCCCGTTGGACATGGGTGTGATGGGACCCATGAAGTCGATGTCGCAAATGTCAAAGGGCTCCAGTGGTTGGATCCACTGTTGAGGTTACTCCATTCGTGCAGACATCGCACCATCTCTTTAACATCATTCACAAGAGCAGGCGAACCATTGTGCATCCCTAAAGAGTGTAGGCCAATAATATCCTACAGGTACAATCTTAATGGCTATGCATTGTCCAATGTAGTGGCCCCCACAAGGACCCTCGTGAGAATCTGAAAGGATGCGCAATGTATCATCATTAGGGACACACCATCGAACTAGGCCATTTGCACACACCTTATAAAGGTGGCCATTGATTTCCATGAAGCGCTTGGCCTTATGGAGAAACTCTTATTTCTGCCAATGATCCCACTCCTTTGGCAATTCCTGGGTTGTGAAATAGGTGAGGATGTGGCTGAACCAAGGTGATTATTTCAGCACTTGCTCATCGAACGCTCCCACGAAGAGGAGTTCATCTGGAAATTGGTCAGAGAGTGGCTCCTCCTCTTCTGCATTATCCCATCATAACCAAGACAAGTGGTCAGCAACCACATTCTCGATCCCCTTCCGATCTACCATAGTGAGGTCAAATTCTTGAAGAAACACTAGCCACCATATGGTACAGGGACTTACCATTGGTTTGTTCATCAGGAACTAGATTGACTATGGTCACTATGCATGAACACCTTGTACCCAAGAACATAGTGTCAGGAGTTTTCCAAGGCAAACACCATTGCCATTAATTCTTTTTCAGTGGTGGTGTAGTTAAGCTGAGCACCCACAATGCTGTGGGTTGCATAGTGGATATAGTATGGACGTTTCTGGTGATCCCATTGTATAAGCATGGCCCCCAATGCATAGTTGGATGCATTTGTCATGATGTGGAAGTGTCTGGACCAATCAAGTGCCCGTAGAATTGGAGTTTTTACGAGTTTCTATTTAAGTGTTTGGAATGCGGATTCACATTCCTTGGTCCAGACGAATGGAGCATATTTCTTTGTCAGTTCCACCAATGGCTTGGAGATCTTTGAGAAATTTTCAATAGGGCACCAGTAGTAACCAATGTGGCCAAGGAATGACCAAAAATATTTTACAGTGCTTGGTTGCCTAGTAATTCCTTGGATGACCTTGATCTTTTTAAGATCCACGCTAATCCCTACTTGTGAAATACGGTGCCCTAGAATAGTGCCCTCTTGAACCATTAAATGGCTCTTTTGCTAGTTGAGTCATAGATTAGTTTCCACACATCTTTTTAGAACTTGCTCAA
This sequence comes from Gnetum montanum, assembly GCA_015680685.1. Classification (NCBI taxonomy): domain Eukaryota; kingdom Viridiplantae; phylum Streptophyta; class Gnetopsida; order Gnetales; family Gnetaceae; genus Gnetum; species Gnetum montanum. The sequence goes on along the minus strand of MNCI01005578.1, from coordinate 214,085 downwards.
GGTAGTCCAAGGCTTGATCAAACATGGCTCCATAGGTAGAGAAGTCATCCATGAAGATTTCTACTCCATTACCAATTTGTTGCTGGAAGACACTGAGGACCAAGCATTGGAAAGTAGTAAGTGCATTACACAGGCCAAAGGGCATATTTTTGCATGCAAAAATCCCCCAGGGACTTGTAAATGTTATTTTGGCCTGGTCTTCTAGTGAGATTTGGACTTGGTTATAGCCACTATAACCATCCAAAAAGTTATAATAACAATGCCTTGTGATGGTATCCAACACCTGGTCCACAAATGGGAGTAGGAAGTGATCCTTGAAGGTAGCCATGTTGAGCACTCATAAATCTATACAGATCCTCCATTTACCATCCTTCTTTGGCATAATAATGAATGGGCTAACTCATTCGCTATCTACAATGGAGTAGATGGACCTTCTTTCAGCAATTGCTCAATTTCATCTTTGACGACCTGCTTCAATTTAGGGTTCAATTTCCTTTGTGGTTGTCATCATGGTTTCATGGAGGGGTCAATATAAATCTAATGTTAGAAAACCATAGGATCAACCCCTGTTAATTTAAGATATGATCATGTAAAAGCAGCATCCCATTTGTTCACCACCTTTAGCAACTTCTTCTTTTGTTCAAGAGAGAGGGTCGCATTGATAATAATCGATTTTCCATTCTGCAAAAATGCATATTCCAAGTGGGTAGGTAAGGATTTGAGTTCCAGGGGCTTCTGTTTAAAAATTTCAGGGATTTGCAACTTTCCCTAATCATTATGGTCATCAATAGTAAATACTTGTTGATGGACCTATTCCAAATCATCCATGCTCTCGACATAGGTGCGTACAAGCCCCTTAGATGGTTCCATGCATAAGGTGCTACTAGTAGGGTCAACGGTCAGCCATTGGGTGCCTTCCTTATTTATGGCTACTGTGTATAGGCATTGTTGAACCTGTGATTCCTTGGTACACTAACTGCATACTTGAATAGATGTCTGCTTAGTGGACCATAGTTGCTGCACACAGTTGCACTCAGAGTCATTGTATGCGATGCATGGAACGTGCTTCTTCTCAATCTTTCTAAAAGGATTTTTCTTTAAAATTTTAAGGGAAAGATCTCAGAGTCCTAGTCTTGCAGCCACCGTGCTCAACCAGGCTCTTCCCATTATGATTGGAAAGTTTTTGTTGTAATTGTCAACACGAATGAAAAGGAAGTTGGTAGGGTAGGACCACCCACAAATGGTGGTCACAATATCTTCCACCAATCCTAAGGGAACAGTAATGGATTGGTTTGCCAACTTAAGCTGAATGTTACTCTTCTTTAATGGGGGTAGGTTCCAAGTCTTTTACATGTCATGTGAAATCAGGTTGACTCTCGACCTCGAATCTAGAAGAGCTTTACATGGCTCATTTCCTGCCACTTGAAGATAGATGAGGGGGCTTCCTGGATCAGTCAATTTTTGAGGAAGATGGCCTACCTTTATCTAGTCTGTCATAGTGTGTGTGAGCATGACAGTCTATACATTGGAGGACATTTGGTTTGAAGGCTGCTCAAAGGGTGGAATGGCAAAGGTGATTAAAGGCTCAGAGACTAGCCACAGGTGTGTGTGAGGGTATGTTTAGGTTATTGGGCTAAAAAAAAGATATTTTCGTGGCTTCACTGCCAGTCCACTCGACTGAGGAGCTGATTGTAGGTTAATAGCCCTCGTAGTGTTACGTTGTTGTGGTTGTGGTGGTATTTCCCCCTACATAGGTGTAGTAGGTGGTAGCTGAGTGGGATGTTGCAGAGTAAGGATGGTAGGAGAAGATGATGGAGGGTAGTAGAGATGTGGGTTCTCCCCCCTAGGTGATGGAGATTGACCTTGGAAGTATTCTAGGGGTGGTAATGATTTTGAAAGGTCATGTGACTAGAAGAGTCCTGCAGGGAGATAGGTTGCTGGACATAGTACCCATAGGAATTTGGCAATTGATAAGGGTATTGTTGCCTTGGAGGTGGCATCCCCCATGATTGTGGGTGCTGCCATTGCTGAGAATATTTGTAAGATTGCAGTGGTGGTCCACTTGGATAATATCCTTGCTACTGGTAAAACTACCTAGGATTGCCTTGTGGGTAAGGCAACCCTCGAGGTGTTTGCCTCTTCAACAAGCGAGGATTCAACGCATACATCCCAAAATCTTATAGGTGTGACACTAAAGGAAAACACCCCTTAGGATGTTCATATTGGCATATGTGACATCCATCATCTCCTTCTATATTAGAGTCTGCAACCTATTCTGCTATAGCAACTTTGCCCTTACTTTTATGGTAGGCACGTTTAGCTTCCTTTCTCCTACACTGATTAGGCTCATTACTCTGCTATTTGGATTCCTCTACAATTTTTAGAACACTTTGAAATTTTTCGTCCAAAGAGTTCAACATCTTATCAACCTTTGTTGATATTTCAAAAGAAAATTTTTATAGGGGCAAGGTTTTACGACTCACCACTACATCCAGTGGTGATTCCTCCTCTTATTCACAAAATCAGACCTCCCTCTTTCTAATGGAGGGATCCCGATTATACTCATCTATGCTCTCCTTCTTTCTAAGTTTTCCCTCTTCTTTAAGCACTTGCTCAATTAAGTGCTGCAGTTGATGGGCTCTTAGTTCTGATAGTCATCCTTGGGCATACATGCCAAGGCTCTTTCTGATTTCAAAGTGGATCCCATCAATGATATGGTGAAGCTGTGCCCACTAAGAGTAGCCATGACTAGGGCATCAATGTAATAGTGAGTAGTATTTACTCATGGCTACATCCAAGGGTTTATGACCACTTTGCTTCCACCCTTGGATTTGGCATCATAGGTTCACCACTCTGGAGTAGGTTTGATACTTGTCATTGAAGATTTCCAGCATCATGCTCCATCTCTTGATTAATTCCAATTCCAAAGACCGGTACTAGCTTTCTACTTCTTTGATGAGTGTGCGAGGGAACAACTTAAGTTTTTACCAATCATTATCTATGAATAGGAGGGTGCAAGCATCATGAAACGCTTGCAAGTGAGTCTATGGATCACAATTATATCCCCCTTCAAATCTAGGGATGTTGTTCATCTCAATGTGCTTGATCTGGTTATCTTTCAAGTGCCTACTAGGTATTTGAACTTCCTCAGCAATATGGAGCCTGCTTTGAGTAGTGAACAATGGCTCATCCGAGTCATAGTCTTGCTGAAGGCCATGATGTTTGTGACAATTTCAGTTGCCTCTCCTTTCTTGACGGTCAGGCTCGTGTGATTGGTCACACACTCTCTTACATCATTCCCTTCAGTCCTTACAACCACCATCACCTCGCTCCTTTCTACCATGGTCACGATCAAAGTCGAAACTGGATGAAGGTAGAGGGGAGCGAGAGGATAGAGAAGAGGAAGAGGAATCACCACTGCCCCGATGTCGATCTCCCTCTCTACTTTGATGATGGCCTCGATCTTCATGCCCATCTTTGCTTGTGCCATGACCTCTCTTGCATGACCCCCCATCCTCCTGGGGATCTTGGTCACTTGGTTTCTTATTTTGAACAATGGACTAGATGATCTGATGCCCCAGAGGAAGTTTGGCCAAATGGGAATAATGAAAGACAAGTTCCCCATCATACTGTAGTCCTTGCAAGAATAAAGGGTTACTGAACTATTTCCCCTTCATGTGTTCATATCATTATACCTGTTGCTAGTCTCGTACACATTGTACCTTAGTTGGATGATAGTCCCGGTAGTCATGGTCCTCGATGACATACTCCACACCATGGTCCTGAATGCCTAATCTGGCAAGATTGTGAAACAACATTCCAAGAGCCGATCGGTCAAGCAGTAATATGATGTTGCCTTCCATGTCCCGCCAGTGCGAATGCTCATCCTGATGTAGGATAAAGGTGAAGTTGGAGACATATTCATTTGGATGTGTGTATGCCACCTAACATTCTTGTGGCACCAATGGGTTGGATCCATCTCACCTATGAGAAGAAGACATTTTGGATATTAGATAATCCACTAATTAGTGTACCTTACTTCTTACTTCAACCGCCTAGTGTGTGTAGATTGTATTATCTTGGGTCCGTGCCAACGACCTGAATGATAATTTGGCTAAGGTTAGATGGTGCATGTAAGACTAACAATCCCCGACAACAGTGCCAATGATGAGCTACTAGGTACCCCTACACCCAACCATACGAATCATCAGCATTCACACACGAATCGATCGAATTTTGTAGACTATAAGCACTTTGCATACACCAAATCCTAATAGTAAAACCTTGTGTTAGAATGGTCGTTGTCTTCCCAACCTCACTTATGATGATCTAATTATGATGGTTAAGTGAGATTGAGGCAAATGATTTTTATGGCTTTTTCACTTTATCTTCTAGAGTCTAATTCTTGGAATGAAATGTAAGGAATGGAATATTACGTAATCTATAATTATCCTAATCTATCTCTTTAACTCTTCCTAGCATAAGTATTCGATCCCATCTTCCATGCACATCTTGAGCATCCCCTAACCACTACTAGGTTACTAGACATTAAGTGTTACTAGGTTGCCAAGTGTTGGGCTTATGTTCGAGATGGTCGTACTTATGGTTTTTACAAGCTATAAAAGAGTGATGATGATTAAAGTAATAATAATAAAAACTTAAGGAATTATTAAAGCATAAAAATATTAAACTATTAAATGCTCAAATGACTAAGTCCAATTGCTGCAAGGAATGCTTGAAAAGCTTGTCTTTATTGTTGGTCACACCAATGGGCTCAGGTACATTAGTGCTTAAATAAAGAGCCGGACACCTTTCTCACACCTACTACGGGCACTTGGAAAATATTCTAACTCTCGCGGAAACAAACTGCAAGAGCTTTGCTACAACTACCAAAAAGGTACCTAAGTGTGGCGGAAGCACACTTATTTATAGGCTAGAACATGCACTACATAAATGAGGCTATGTAGATGCATAGATAGATGCGTCGACAGGGCCCCGTATACGCGGCCCAGTCGACGCATCAATTACTTAGCGCTTCATCACACATTAACAAAAATAAAGTTATAAAGGGTATTTTTTGTACCCTAGATCATCAACTTGGTTGTATCCCTATTTACTTGAAGACCAGATGAGTGACAATAATTTTTTAAACTTTGTAACATATGTTGCATACCTTCTTTTATGGTAGAGATTGAAGTAGTATCATATGCATACAAACGAAGATTCATTGATTGGGATCCAATTCTAATAGCATGACTAACTTGGTCTTTGCAACAACATTTCTTTATTTCATCAATGAAAATGACAAAAAGAGTTGAAGAAAGTGAACAACGTTAATTAACTTTAATTTTTCTTTGGAATTAAAATTTTTCTTTGAATTTTTGTTTGTAATTTTAATAATTACTTCCTCATACAATCTTTGAGTTATAATAACTAATTCTAAAGGGAGGCCAATTTTCGGCAAGCACAACCATAAATTTGGATGAACCATTGAATCATATGCTTTTAAAAAATTAATAAAACAAATAAGAAATTTTTTGTTAGGATTTTCTGCAAACTCCATGCAATATCTAAGAGTAACTAATTGATCAATAGTAGAGTGATTTTATATAAAACTTGATTAACATCTTGTCTTGACCTAGTTAACTTTAGCCCAAGAATTGATTTTCTTTTTAAGAAGAGTATCCAACAATTTATAAAAAAATTACTTACAAAAATCATTTGATAGTTATTTAAATTATTTTTATTTCCCTTTTTATATTACAAGATAGTCTTACTAGTTTTCTAATATTGATCTAATCCTTGATCTATTGTTGAATTTAAATTATGCCTAATTTTCATGAATAGCAGGTCCTTGCCCACTTTAATAATAGTTTCATAAGTTTACTATAGTTTTTTAAGAAAGCATGTGGCTACACGAATTTAGTCAAAGAAAACAATTTCTTCCTAGCTACAAGTTTAATCTTTCTTGTATATCAAGTAATGGAATTCTCTTAAAGAGTTGAAGATAAAGTTTTTAGAAATATAAATTAGAGCGTAGCTTTCAAGCCAATTAATTTGTAGCTCAAGGAATAGAGATGCATGATGTTGAAAGCCATGAATAAAAATCAAAGCTCATAATGGTAACCATTTAAATAATCACTCAATGCTTTACATTAATTTTAAAAGAAGTTCATCCAAGTTAAACACAAGTCTCAAGGGTAAGTCATGATTACAAAAGCTTCTCATGAAATAATAGGTTTGATAAATTTGGACAAAAAGAGAAGCTTAAAAATTTTTAATCTAGCCAAGCATAAGAATTAATTAGGGGGCCCACTCATTCAAGTAAATTAAAATTGATTTGTAGAACCAAAATCCAGTTCGAACAAATTTGATCCTACAAAGAGACTAATTGCCCTATTAGCATTGAGCTGCTTAGAAAAACGTCATAGAACTAATGTTAAATTCAACATGATCCAGCTAAAATTAGCTCTATAATTATTTGGATTAATCCACACATTGATAAGGAAGTTTAATTTTGATTCTGTAAGTTATGTTAGCTTGTAGAACCAAAAATTTATTCTAAGAAGCTCAAACTCCACTCTACAAGCTTGGGTCCACAACAAAGTAGCTTAAAATTAATGGAGAGATCAAGTTTACCCATGTGCTAAATTATATTTTTGATCCAGCTAAGAAAGGTGGGACCAAGAAAATATTAAGACAAAAAGACCTTAATTTTTACACTAAATTAATCTTATAGCGAGTATTAAAGTGCTACGTAAGCACAAGCATGGGACTTGTAGATCCAAAATTTGGTTCTACAAAATAACTTCAAATTGGTTTTACAAGTAACGGTCAAATTGTATGGTACCTAAGCCTACAATGATTTTAAAAGCTTGTAGAGAGATTTGATTTTATGAAGGAGCTTAGAATCAAATTTTTGAATAACCTCAAAGAAATCTCCATGATGGCACAAGGTTAGTAGAACCAAAATATTGTTCTAGAGTAAAACTTTATCATAGTTCTACAAGTTGCATTAGCTCAAAGTTAGTAGAACCAAAAAATGGTTTTAAAGCAAATATTCAATTTGGTTCTACAAGCCATTGTAGCATGCTAGTTATACATGAACAAAAAGATATACAAAGCAAACGAAGCCTACCTTATTGTTGAGGCTCATAGAACTAAAACTTGCTTCTAAAATATGGTTCTACTTATAGCTCAAGGTGACACGTTAGCATGATTTGACAAAGATTAATATAGGAAGATATGTGTATTTAAAGTAGATGAAGCCTTAGCATAAAGAGTCTTTAAGTTCAAAGGAAAAAACTTAATGATACAAAATAATTCTAATCTCATCAAGGATTAATTGCCATGTTAGCTTGATTAATAACTTCAAAATGATTTTAAAGATTAGCTGAGAATCAACTCTATGAGGAGGTTGTATAAAGTGTTTGAGCAACATAAGTTAATCACCAAGCTACTTATGCTAAGACTTGAACCTAGAATCTTTCAAGCTTTAATTCACTTAAAGAAAGTATCTCATTGAATTAAGCTAGGTGCAAAAACTTAGTACAAATGTTGATTATTAACTCCAATGGCCTAGCTTAAAGCAAGCAAGTTAAAATTAGGATTTTTAGCTATTTACTATTGGAACTATGTCAAGTGTTGAATTAAAGAGTAAAAAATAAGTTGTAAAGCTAAGATTGAGTCCTTATAGCTAGAAGTATAAGTAAATTTACAACTTTAGCTTTTTCATAAGCCTAAAGCTTTTAGAATGTCACATAAGGAAAGTGAAGAAGTGCCTTAGAAGTTCTAGGATGTAGATACTTTTAGTTTTTTGGATTATTTGTAGTCATTCAATCTTAAAATTTTTTAACTTCAATAATGGATAAATATTAGGTGTTTGAAGTTAGAGCAAGATGAAGAGGTGTTCCTTAAATTTAATAAGAAGCACAACTTAGTTGAAAAATTAAGGCTTGTGGGTCTTTAATCCATTATAAGATTGAAGTTAAGTATATGAGAAGACAAACCTCCATGATCTAAATTTTAGACCAAGGGAAAATATGATAGAGATGTGATCAATCGATTAGTGGGTGAAATTATATATAAAAAAGACAAGCTTTGTTTTAGGAAAAATACCTAGTGATATATTGATATCAATGCAAAGAAAGCATATGAGATATATGGTATTATAAGATATATGGTATTATAGAGTTAGATATTAGATAAGGTGAAGTGTAATAAGTTTATGAAGAAGTGTTGAGTGGAATATTTTGGCTACATTAAGACAGGGAAAATTTCTAAGCTCTCATCATAATAACTTGCCAAGGCATGGGGATATAGGAACATCATTCCAAAGACAAATGAGCTTAGGTTTTTGTAAGAATTTTTATTTTAGCATTTAATTTTTGGATAGGCCATGAGATTAAATTGTTGGGGGTTATCATATTTGGGCTTGGGTAGCTTTGGAAAATGACAAAAATTCCTTTTCAGTGTAATACGTGAATGATATATTGTAGCAGAGTTTGTTAGAGATTCATAAGTAGGGAACATAACTAAGTTTAAGCTTATTCTTTATGGATTTCCTTTTAATAGAGGTACCAAAGTTAGAACACATAGCACACATTTTTGTAGGATATATCTTATATTGGAAAGCTTGACCAGAGGATCCATGTTATGAATTCTCTCTAATCATTTATCAGAGGATTTATTTTGATTCTTAGGCTCTAGAATTTAAAAAATTAATTATTAGATAATCAATGAGATTAAAAATAAATGTCATGGAGTTGTTTTTCTTCATGCCAGGTATAGAGTGTTATTAATATCAGGTTTTGAAGGATAGGCTCGCAAGCTTTTGAGATTTGTAGCTCTTGATTTATCAAATTTAGAGGTAGCAAGGTAGATGTGGGAGAGCCCTTTTAAGACAATTGGGTTTTAAAAATTCAATAACATTCAACATCTGAAGGAAATGACAAAGAGATACAAAGAGCAATGTGATCTTCTAGTCACTTCAAATAGAATTTATTTAGATATGGAGATGAGAAGGGGTTGTTAATGTGATTAAACAAACATCATCTATTGAGAGTTTTGGATAAAGAGGTAGATCAAACTAAAGAGGAAGTAGAAGAGTAATTAAGAAGAAGTTTGTCAATGAAGCTTTTAGAAATGTCTTGTGATAAGCCCGCAATAGAATTATGTCAATAGCTGGAGAGTTAAGATCATCCTCTAGTTAGAGATTTCCCTAAGTTATATATAGTCATAATGGAAGTGAACTATTTCTATTAGAAGATTAACAATATAAACAATATGGAAGAAGCTTTTCTTGATGAAAGATTTCCTCTAGAAAATGTTGAGTTTTCCAAAGTATAAACAAAATAAAAGCTAGAATTGAGTTGATTAGAGTAAAGAAAGAAAAATAATAGAAATTATTAAAGTAATAATAACCAGAATATTAGTAGTTAGAGTAATAGTAGTAGTTAGAGTAGTAGTAACAATAAAAACATCTCAAAAAAGATGAGATATTAGTTCTAAAATCATCATCATTGGCCTTAAATACTCTAAATTTTCCTTCTAGCTATTTGATGAAAAGAGCTTCAAGATCTTTCAAAATGAAGGAAAAAGAAGAAGGGATGATCTTGAGCAAGAAACATCAAACTAAACCAAAAATTGAAACTAGTGTTAATTTTCCTTATAAGGAGGACAATCCATTAATAGAAGGACAAAAGATTGTTATGTTTCATTAAGACATGTCTGAATCTATAACTATTTCAGTTAGGGATATGGAATAAGTGACAATTAATAGGATTGCAAAGCTTAAATATTTCTTGATTTAAAATGAATAGGAGATAACAAAGCTAAAAGCTGGGCTTAAAGGTTGGTAACAATATCAATGAAGAAGTCTTTGATAGAAAATAAGGAACAAGCTTATTTACAGTTAAAAGAAAGATTAACTAGTGCAATCTTAGAATTAGAAGAGTTAAAGAGAAGTAAAGCTTTAGATTAGTTATCTTTGCTAGAGCTAAATTTGTAGGAGCTAATTTCTAAGCTAAGATTTTGAAAATAATGTGTAAAATAGGTTGGAGTAGAATTAATGAAACTAGATAGAGTAAGGTATTTTATGAGCATGCTAATCAAAGAGCTTAAAACTTGATCATGGTAGCTATAAAAATGAGAGATAAACTACCATAGTTTAAATGAGATTTTTTGGATAATATAATAATGGAAACAATAAAAGTCATGGCTTAAATTAACTAAAAGAAAATGGAATTTGAGCAAACATATTTAATGATGGAAGTTGCATTGAATGAATTAGCCAATTTATTATATGAATTAGTGGCTAATGAGTTAAGCATTAAAGAAGTTATTTAGAAGTTAGACCAATCAGATCCTAATAAGCTAAACCAAGCAATCAAAGTCATATACGGTAATGGTGAAATACCTTAGCAACTATCAAGAGAGGGTCAACAAGTTCAAAAGATGAAGATGCCTTTTGAGATTGTTAAATAACTATTTAGCAACTTAATCCCATACGAAGAGGTTGTTAAATTAATTAAGCCCTAAAACAGAATTGGTCAATGTAACCATTATAATTACTTAAGCTATTATATAAAGCTTCATGTGGATTTGTAAAATGGGAGAAGGCGAGGGAAGGAAGGGGTGGGGGTGTGGTCAGAGTGGGGTGGAAGAGGATGGTATAAAGGAAGTTTGTAAAAAGATTAATTTTTACAATGGCATTCTAAGTAGGTTTAGCTTTCTCTTTTTATTTATCTTTTGGTTTGGTCATTCTATTAATAGCTTTTTAGTTGTTTAGCTAGATTTAAGCATATTTATATTTTAGTGAATAGCTAGATTTAAGCATATTTATATTTTAGTGAATGAACATAAGTTTTGGTGCAAACTATTTTCTTTGTTTACAAAGGTCTAGCTTATTTTTGTTATGATTATTAAATGAGATAGCTTATTTAAGTGTTGATTTTGAATAGGCATAATATGGGATAGATGCTATTTTTAATTTAAAATTTGAGCTTTATAGTAATTAATCATTCTCTTGAGGATTTGTCTTTGTGTAATATTGCTTTTGCAAAATATTAGCTTTTTGGGAAGTGTGTTACTAGATAGTTCATATGTATTAAATGAACATTTTCATAAAAATGTTTATTTTCTATTGTAATTATTTTGAAATTTAGAGATTAATGATTAGAAAACTATCAAAGTCTATCAAACCAAACTTGAAATGTAGCTGAAAGAGAAATGCTCACTATCAATTAGCAAATGTAAAAAGAATATTCTTAACATTTCCAAGTATGTGTAGTTGAAGCTATTTGGAGGTATCAGTGTCTTGGTGAAGCCAAAAACTAGCAACCACCTAAAATAAGTAACTACACTATTTGGTTATTTTCTTACACCAATAGTTAATTGATACTAGAAAGATGGCCAAATTAAACTTGTTAAATTTATTTAGCTCATGAGTATATCATGAAGCATATAAGGATATTTTAAGAGCCATGATAATTTGCTTAAATTTAAAGAAGGATTATCATTAGAGGTATTTAATCCCATTATTAAGAATTTGGCTAGTGTAGTAAATGCCAAGTAAACTAGGATATCACCATTGGTAAGTGACCTATTAAGAAGAGAGCTAGATAAAAAACAAGATCTTTTAGGAGGACCCAAAATTGGCATATAATGGCTAATCCTTCTCATGTAAATCCATTTCAACTCCCAGCACCTTTTCAATTCAATGCATATCATGATATTCCAAAGGATGCTTATAAATATTTACTAGAACCTTATGTGCTTGGAAAATCCTACATAATAGAGAAATATTTGCACTTTTTTGAATTAATGCTAATTCATGCAAATATTTAGCATGAAGACAAAGCTTGTAGACTGTTTGTTCGAAACCTTAGAGATATGGCTCAAATTTGATATTGAAATCTACCAAATGATAGTATTATTAGTTGGGGAGATAAGAAAGCCTTATTCATATCTCAATTTGATAATTAAACTAAACAACATTAGCTTTATAGTGGTCTATCTCAGATGAAATAAGATTTAAAAGAATCGATCAAAGAAGTTAATATTAAGTTTCAAAGGTTATGTGACCTATTTCAAAACCAATATTAACCTAGTTAGGAGGTGTTAAGAGATACCTATTTAGATGCTATAGATCTTCAAATCTCAATCTATTTAAGGAGAACAACAAATGTTAATACTTTAGTTGATCTATATAGTAAAGCCATAAAGCTAGAAAGGAAATTAAATTTAACTTTAGTAAATGCATAACCTATTACTAGGAAATCACAAAGAGGTCTAATCTTCATACCAAATCTTACTTAGCTCAAAACGTTACCCTCAACAAGTAGCTCAAATGAATAATAATCTAAGGAACAGGATAAAGGTAAGCTATTAAAAGAAATATCTAATAAGATTATTAAGTTCGGAAAAGCTATGTCCAAAGTAAAAATCAAAGCAGATAAAAAACATAGGTCAAACAAAAATTCCAACATTCAAGCTAGAATAGATGAAGTGGAAGAAGAAAGAATCTTAGCCAATTCAAACTTATTGGAACTTGAATTTAATTCTAATGAGTTACTTTATATAGGATTTCATCGTTTAGAAAGATCATTAGAGTGTAAATTTATCAATGAATCAAATTCAAGATACTTCTCAAATGACGATTTCAATAATAATGAAGAGTTTGAATATCAATTATATTATGCAAAAGAAAAAATGATAATATTTAGACCTCCTAATATGATACATGATCCTACTCTAAAAAGGAAAATTTTTGAATCAAAGAAAAAATAAAAAAATAAAGGAAAAGGTTCATCCAAGTGATGACAGCCATTAAGATCCTTTTCTGAAGATATTTAGAAAATTAGGCTTCTATGGAGAAGGTAAATACAATATAATTGAAGACTTAAAAAGAGTCAAAGATAAAATAAGTCTATATTAGCTATAGTAAATAGAACATCATTCAAAAGGAATTCTTAAAGAAATCAAAAATAAGAAAAAGGTCAATGATGTAGCAATAAATTATATCTATAATAATGAAAAATCAATTGAAAAGACATTTAACTTAGCTAATAAAGATGCATCGCCTTTTCTATTAATTGTTAAGCTTAAAGAAAAGTATTTACATTATTATCTAGTAGATTTAGGTGCTACATTAACATTAATGCCTTTGTTAGTTTGTAAATAGTTATTAGTGAAGTCTAAACAATCAAATAGGGAGATTGTTCAAGTGGATAAAAGCAAAGTGAAAATAGTAGGTTAACTACTTGATATTTACTTCAAGTGGCTTCAGATTCAAGGATAAAGAGTAGAATAATGATTCAAGTAGTCGACATTCTTGATGTATAGAGCCTATTGTTAAGGAGAAGTTAGAGAAATTCTTCTTGGATATATAACTACTAATTATTCTTATATGTTGATGAGTCATCAATTAGCTACATCGATGCAGATGTGTTGACACAGTGTCATGTTATGCCTATATAAATGCATGTACCCACTACATTTATGGAATGTTATGTCATTAGAGTAGCCAAGTCCTTGTGGTTTTCTTCTGCTAGAGCTACAATATTTTTTGAGTTCTAGTAGAAGGACTTCAAGGAATTGTATGGATCCTCATTTGAGCATCATTATACCTGGATACATTGATGTGATGGCAATAAAGATGAGATTCTTGATAATTTTTGTAGCACTTAGAATAAATTAATGTTTATTTTCATTCAATTTCTATTTTTGTCCTTAATTAATGCATTTAATAACAAACACATAAGTACAACCAATTCAAACATACCATTTAACACTTGGTAATTGTAGTGGTGGCTATTTGGTATGCCCAATGATAGATACTTAGTAACCTAGTAGTGTTAAGATGAGTTCAACATGTGTATGGAAAGTGGAGTTGGATACTTATGTTAGGCTAATTAGCGTAAAAATTATTAAATAGTTAAGTGGTTAATTTTTCAACTAATTATCTTTAGTTCAATACTTAGAATTAAGTAAACAAAAATATTAAATATAAATAAATATCATATGCCTTGGCTTATACTTAACCATACAAATGACCTTATATAAGTGAGAGCTAAGAAAACAATGATCATAATTTTCCAAGTCACTATCTTTGTCTATGAGTTACTTAAAAGCTAATTTCACGAAATTTGACTGAATCACTAGTGGATGGTTGTAATTTGTATGGTTGGGTAGAGGCACTACTTGTTTCTCATCATTGGTACCATTGTCAGGGACTTAGTCTAGCTAAGTGCACTAAATATAAAGAGATAGTGAATATCATAAGGATGTTGTAAAGATCATTAAATCACCAATCATTAAGAATATAAGAAGAAAAGCACATTATTTTTAACCCAAGACTAATATGGCTTCTTCTTATAGGGATGAATCTCCACCACCTATTGGCTAAACCAATCAAAGAAAAGAGGTTGGAATGATGTAGATGCCCCAAAAATTCCATGTTATCTACATTCATTTTGATCCATACACTTTGGACTTCACCTTAATCCTACATTAGGATGAACAACTGCATTGAAGGAATATGGAGGGTAACATGATGTTGCATCCTGATTGATCAGTTCCTAAAATGTTGATGAAAAATATAATTTGGTATGACATTGCCAGACTTAATTCAGAATATGAACTCCAAGATCATCTCTATATGGATTAGCATCCCATTGATGCCCAATGGAGGAAGGTTCAGCAAATGGAAGCACACTATGAGGCTTCAAAAGGTAAGAGGTTCCCTACCAAGTTATTCTTACAAGAACACAAGGAAGCAAAGACTTCTTTTTGGGTGCCTTCCAATACATAGACTCTCCTCCTTTCTTTGATGGGGAGAGCATTAACCAATGGTTGTAATCAATTGTAGTAAACCTTGGTAATGAAAAGAATGGTTCTCAAGACTAAGGGACCTCGAAAGATGGTAGCCACAACCAATCATCCAAAGGAAAGAATAATGAAAAATACTAAGATAAAGATAAACACAAGATATGGGGTAGGGATCAAAGAAGGAAATCTCACAAGCACCATTCTGATGCTAACTCTCAATCTTCATCCTTTTCATCAACCTCATCATCTTCCTCCTTCAACTCCAATATTAGAAGCAAAGGCTAGGATAATAGAAAGAATAGCAAGGATTAGGATGGTGATGAATGGCTAGAAATGGATTATCATAGATCCTGCCAAGATAACTGAGAGAAGAAGCATGAACAACAACAAGGGGAGGAGCATCAGAGAGAGAGAAGACATAGCAAGATCCATCATAAACATTGTGGTCATGACAAGGACCACTAGGACCATTATGACTATGATGAGCCTTTGCTATCTATAAGGAACATGCTAAAAATTTTAGAGGCTTTTAGGATGCTGACTAGGAACTTAAAGGATAGCCACATCAAAAGATTGAATATGAACAATATCCCTAGATTTAAAAGGGGAGAAAACTCAGATCTATAAAATTTACCTGCAAGCCTTTCATGATGCTTATGCCTTGCAAAATATTAAGAATGAATGAAAAAAGTTGAAGTTGTTTCCTAGGACACTAATAAAAGAAGCTAAAAGTTGGTATCCATTCTTAGAACCAAAATCTATTTGTTGATGAAGTATGATGATGGAGCTATTCAATGACAAGTATCAAACGTACTCTAGAGTGTCTAATTTGCGAAGGCAAATCTAAGGCTAGAAACAAGCCAATCATGGGTTCTTGGATGCAACCCTAGGTAGGTACTATTCTCTATTGCATTGATGCCCAGGCCATGGATACTCCTAATGTGATTAGTTGCACCATATCATAGATAGGCTTAAAATTGAAATGAGGAGAACTGTTAGGGTCTATTCCCAAGGGAGACTTTCTAAGTTAAAGGTCCGTCAAATCTAAAGGCTCATAAATTAGGTGACCAAAGAGGTAGGAGAACTAAAGAAGTAGAAAAGTATAGAGGAACACAACAAAGACCTCTCCATTCATAAGAGGGATGTTTTTTTCTATGATAATGAGGAGGTGGCACCCCTTGATGAAGTGGTGCAAAGGAAAACCTTGCTGATATAGAAATCTGTTATCAAAATATTGGCTAAGGTAGATCCATATTGATTTCCATCATGATCACCATTTGTGGGTGGTTCTATCCTATTAATTTCCTAGTGATCCATATTGAGAATTGCAAGGGGAACTTCCTTATCATCATGTGAAGGGCATGGTTGAGCACCATTAATGCTAGAATGGGGATTAGTAACCTTTAGAGATTTTCAAGGAAAATAAGTTTGAAAAAGTAGAGAAGAAGATAGTTTAATGCATCATGTATACCGACATAGGGTGTAATTGCGTGCACAGATTGTGGACCATGAAAGGCACATCACTTCAAGCATGTAATCAGTATGTAGAAATTATAAAAAAATTAAGGCTTTATACACAACAACCACTAAACAAGAAGGTACTTAATGGTTGATAATAGATGTTGAAGTTGGATAAAAAATGTGCATTAAACCAACTAAGAGCCTTACTAACTCTTATGTTGAAAGCATGGATAAATTGGAGCTACTCCATTGACAAATATTTGATGCATAAAGTGAAATAGATTGGAGAGAGTTTGAGATCCCTAATACTTTCAAGAAAGAGCCCATAGAGTTAGAAGCTCTATTGCTAGGCATAGAATATGCATTTATTAAGAATGGCAAGTTGGTGATTATCAATGCCACACTTGCTCTTGAATAGAAAAAGAAAATTGTTGAAAGTTATGAACAAATGACCAACAACCTTTGCTTGGTCATATCATGAGCTAATAGGAATCCAT
Source organism: Gnetum montanum (assembly GCA_015680685.1). Classification (NCBI taxonomy): domain Eukaryota; kingdom Viridiplantae; phylum Streptophyta; class Gnetopsida; order Gnetales; family Gnetaceae; genus Gnetum; species Gnetum montanum. The sequence goes on along the minus strand of MNCI01005578.1, from coordinate 197,298 downwards.
CCTTAAATATGCTAGCATTGAATCTACATAGATTTCTCCATCAAGCCAAAAAGGCAACTACAAAGATGATTGAACCCAACACTCAAGCAAATTGTCAAGGAGGAGATTGAATAACTCCTCAAAGCAAGGTTCATCTATCCAACTATGAATAGCAAGTGGATTAGCTCATTCATTATTGTTCCAAAGAAGGTAGGAAAATGGAGAGTCTATATAAAATTTTGGCTATTGAATATGGAAACTTATAAGGATCATTTTCTATTACTAGTTGTGAACCATGTGTTGGACACCATTGTAGGGCATTATTATTGTAGCTTTCTAGATGGTTATAGTGTCTATAAATAAATCAAGATAGCATGAGAGAACCAGGCTAAGCTTATGTTCATGAGTCCTTAAGGAACTTTTGCATATAGGAAGATGCCCTTTGTCTTGTGCAATGCTCTTACCACATTCTAATGGTTGGTTCTAAGCATCTTTCAATAATAGATCCATAGCAAGAAGTCTTCATTGATGACTTCTCTACCTATGGGGCTACCTTTGAGCAATCCTTGGACTACCTTGAGTAAGCCCTTCAAATGTGTGGAAAAATAAATTTGAGACTCAAATAACAAAAGATCCATTTGATGATCCAAGACAACATTGTCTTAGGGTGTAGGACTTTAAGCAAAGGAACTGAGGTGGACTTGGAGAAAGTACAAGTCATCCAAGGAATAATTAAACAACCAAGAATAGTAAAATATGTAAGGTAATTTCTTGATCACATTGATTACTATAGGTGCTTCATTGAAAACTTCTTAAAGATTTCCAAGCCATTGGTGGAGCTTATAAAGAAGGATGTACCATTCACTTGGACTAGGGAATGTGAGTATGTGTTCCAATAGTTAAAGAAGAAACTCATAGAAACTCCAATTCTACAAGTACTAGACTAGTTCATGCTCTTCCACATCATGATTAATGCATCAAATTATGCTTTGGAAGCCATGCTTACATAGTTGGATGAATAGAAAAGTCCATACTACATCCACTATGTAAGTAGGAGCACTGTGAATGCATAACTGAAATAAAAAACCACTAAAAGGGAGCTCATGATAGTCGTGCATGCCTAAGAGAAATTCAAGCACTATGTGCTTCGATACCAAGTCTTTGTGCACATTGATCATAGTACTATATGGTTCCTAATGAACAAACCAATAGTGAGTCACTTTGTCATATGGTGGTTGGTGATCCTTCAAGAGTTTGATCTAACAATGATTGACCAAAAGGGGACCAAGAATATGATTGCTAATTATTTGTTTTAGTTAAGATGGGATAGCAATGAGGATGATGGCCTACTATCTAGGTAATTCCCTAATGAACTCCTCTTTGTTGGTGCTATTGATGTCCAAACTCCCAAAGAAACAAACTGGTATGATCACATCCTCTCCTATCTACTCACATAGGAGATGTCATAGGAGTGGGACAACAAGAAGAAACAATAGTTTCTTCATTAGTCCAAGCACTTTATGAAAATCAAAGGTAAACTCCATAAGAGTTATGCAAATGGCTTAGTACAACAGTATGTTCCCAATGTAGATCAACTTTGAGTCCTCTAGGATGCACATGAAGGCCCTTGTGGGAGCAAGTATGCTCAGAGAAGGATGACCATTAAGATTCTCATGGTAGGGTATTATTGGCCAACAATCTTCAAGGATGCCCATCACTTCTTTTCTTCCTGTGATAGATGCCAATATGATGGAGGCATGACCATGTGAATGGAAGAGCCCCAACAATGGATTTAACCAATGGAGGCTTTTGATCTTTAGGAAATCAAATTCATAGGATCCATGAAACCCATGTTAAATGGAAAGCCATACATAATCATGGTAGTCTACTGCTATAGAAAGTGGACTAAAGTCACTACCTTCATCAACTTTTCATCTTCTAAAATAGCATGATTTGTATAATAGAATGTTGTAAACAAGTTTGGTATGCCATGAACACTAATTTCTAATAATGGAACATACTTGATAAGTGTGACTTTTCCAAAACTCATGCAACACTTTGGGGTTGAACATAAACTTACAACTCCATACCACCCCCAAGCCAATGGTTAAACTGAGGTCAAAAATAGGAAAATTAAAAAATACTAAACTACACAATTAGGTAAGTATAGGAAGCACTGGATTAGTAAACTCAATGATGCTTTTTAGGCTTATCATTCAACATGGAAACTTCCTATTGGGTATTATCCCTATGAGTTGGTGTATGGAAAACTTCCAACTCTTCTTATCTAAATAGAGCTTTTTATACTTTCAATAGCCTATGACCTTGACCTAGATCTAAGTCTAGCCAAAAGAGAAATGTTGATGAATCTTAACATACTGAATGAAGTGCACAAGGCACATAGCAAGTAACACCATGACCTTAGGATAAGAAAAGTCAAATTCCAACCAGGAGGTAAGGTGCTCTATTGGAACCCCATGCATGTACCTCAAAATATGAAATTCCAAATTCTATGGAAGGATCCTTACATTATCCATAAAAATTTTCCATCTAGACCATGATGATATACTATCCTGCTAGCCAAAAAAAGAGAGAAAAAGAGGTTATTAATCAATATACAACAAGTTAAACCTTTCCTAGAGATAAGAAGAACTGGTGGCAACAACACCTCAACTGATGGCCAAGCATGCTTAATCTTTCAAATATCTCCCTTCTAACTTAGTTGTGGGGGAGATGGGCATTCATGTTAACATTTTGTAATGGCTCCTCGGTTTTTTTCAATTTTTTTTATTTTACATCATTTTTAGATATGTTTTTCATTTTCTTGGATATTTTGCAATTTATTTTATACTTTACCTTATTTGACTTTTCTTATGTGTATTTTTCTTCTTTATTACTGTCAGGACTTTGATGCTTGATACATCTACTAATTGATGGAGGTTCATTGAATTATATTGATTGAATTTATTTCTTAATGATTGGATTTCATCTTTGAATTCTGACATTGACTAATGGGACATTGATTTTCTCATGATATTAGGCAATGAATTCATGTCATTCACTCATTCCACTCAACTCCATGGTGTTCTATCATTTTAGAAGCATGAGGTTCTTTATTAATAAAAAATTATAAAGAACCCTTAACCCCAATACTTTTCTTACTTGGAACAAATTAAGTGGAATTGATAAGGGTGTGGTTTTAAGGGGACTTGTCACCATTTGTACTCTCATACCATCTAGCATTTTATGGGTATTCTCCTTGATTCCTTGTCATTCCTAATGTCAACCAATAACAAGAAGTAATATCTTTGCATGGTGTGGTTTCCATGAATAAGAAAAAAAAGAAAACATGGAAATTCAAAGCACACTCCTTAGATAAAATGATGGACTGTAAGCACTGGTTATGGGGTTAAAAAGACATGTTACCTATTCTTGAAGGCATTGCTCTAACTAAAACCCTTTTAACTTTCTACTTCTCTTTTCTTCTCTATCTAAAATGATGGGTGTTCTTTGGCAGTGTTCATGAACTCTAGGGATCAAACGATCTAAATGTCCTAATGTGAAGTCACTCGAAGTGGATGGACTTGATTCCTACCAAGGATGGATCAATATCAATCCATATTAATTACAAAATCCACAAATGACTTCATGTGATTGGATGTGAGACTCCATTACCACACACACTCTCATCATCCATTCTTATCATCTACCACCTCACCACCTTTTATCATGTTTAAGCAATGTGTCTATTTTGGTAAGTCTTAATTCTTTGGTGATTTCTTATCTAAATTTGATTTGTAATGACCCATGATAATTAATCATCCTCAGTGCCTACAAACTTCTAGGTATGAGTGCATGTAAATACATTAAGGACACGAGCCTACTATAGGGAGGATTCACTTACATACTCCTTGGTCTAAATGGTTAAACTTCCTATCCATTAGTTGTTTCACCTTCAATTCCATTATTTTCCAACTTAAGACATCTAGTTTTTGCACTCCTTGGTAATATAATTTCATCCAAATTTCCTTTTCCCAAATCAATTTCAAGCCCTCTTTCATGCTTTGTCCTTATTCTAGGCTTTTCTTGCTTCCTTTGGGCTCTAATTTCATCACCAAGCCCTTCCCCAACACTTACTTTTTAAACATGAAAAATTGTCTCAATTGGTTGTGTTGACACATCCTTGTCAACGTAGTCTGATGCATCAAAACATGATAAAAATTCTATATATATGTGCCAATACTTAGCTAATTTTTCACATTTGCATCATAATGTTAGGGAATGTTTTTCATTTTTTAGAGCCCATAGCACATTCCAAGCACTATAACTTGTATATCACTTATCTAATTTCACTCAATATTTAATTCTATAGCTATCATAAGTGAGCTTTACATCATGGAAGCTACAAATGCATAATTTATAATAGAAATTTTTTGAAATTTTTCTAACTCCCCAAGGTTTAACTAATAAAATAATATTAAAATTAGCATCTCTACCAATTTAAACCTCATTAACAAACTCAAATAGCTAAATGAATAAAATAATAATAAAATAATAAATCTACTATGATCATAACTAACCTAAGTGTAACTTACCAAAAATGAGAACAGTATCAAAAGACATTAAAGGTTACACAATGATCACTAATCCTTGGTTATGTTTATGATCATAGATGACACCAAAGAGGGGACCATAAGGAGAAGAACCATCCCAACCAAGGGAGAAGCAGATGAGAGGAAAACAGTGCTAGTAGCCACAATAGCCCCAAGAATAACAGTTGAGACCAATGTAATAGTACCTCTTTAGGAGGATCTCAAAGTCAATTCTATTTGTCAAATTCCCATAGTAGAGATCAACTAGTCATGATAGGATGAAGTGTTAAGGCTAAGGCCTAATCTTGAGGTCATATTGACTAAGGCTTTCTTGGAAAGAATTCATTCCAAGCAGGTCCAAAGTTACGTTCTCTAAGAGCTTAACTTTGGACCCTTCTTGGACTTAGAGGAAGTCTAAACTCAATTGTAGGGATCTTCCATGTGGCCCATTCTCTCTTTGAGTGGAGCATTGTATATGAAAGAAACATCCCTCTTGTAGAATAATTAGCAAGGAGACATCACTGTCAAAATCAAGGACATAACCATCTAATATTTGGTTGAGGCCATCATGGAGGCCCTCGACTTGCCTGACATAGGGATAACTTTGGTAGAGATCTCCACTGAGATAGATCCAGAGGAAAAGAAAGAATGAGTCCAATGGTGTAATGGGATGGACTATAAGGAGTACAATGTACTCACTAGGAAGAGTGATTATATTTCAAACTAGTGGCCTATCACCTAATCTTATAGTGAGGCCTAATAAGGTGACTACCTTCTTCACCCATGCATGTGCCACCTTGAGTAGTAAGCTTCCTATTAACATCACTTAGCTCATCTTCTTTGAGATTAAGAAATGCTTCAAAGAAAATGAGCGAGGGACGAATACAATCCCCTTCTTATGCCTAATTCACAAACTCCATAGAAGGAAAGGCATAGCCTATGATAAACATGTTTATGCTATTTGATGCAAAATCACATATATGATGTCGAGGTCCAACAACGACATTGTATATGTGACATTAGGGCATATACCCTAAGTCTATAAATACTACATCTGGGCTCTAGTTTTCACATCAAATTTTGGTCATTTTCTACTTATATTAGTAAAGCTTTTGCCATTTCTTCCATTTAGAGCTAGAATATTTTCTGAGTGCCCACAGAAGAGTCTAAGTGTGTACAATTTTCTTTGTTCGAGCATTGATGTACCTTAGTGCAACAGTGTGACAGGAATAAAATGAACTCTTTTTTAGACTTCTTGTAGCACTAAGAATAGATTAATATTTTCTTTAATGCATTTTACTTTTTTTCTCTTTACTTTAATGCATTTGAATTAAGCAATTTATTTCCAGTAGTTAATGAACACAAGCATGGCCACTTTGGACATTCATATAGTACTTGGTAACCTAGAAACACTTAATGTTTGGTAGCTCAGTAGTGCTATAAGTGTTTAGGAAAGTGGGACGGTTACTTGTGTTAGGCTAACTAGGTAGTAGATGAATTAGATCTTCAATTACTTTACCTTTCATTCTTATTATAGGTGATCAAACTTATAAAATATAAATGAGAAAAATCATATATCTCAATTACACTTAAACCATACCCTTGAGCCTCACAAGTGTAGTTGAGAAGACAACGAATGTTCTCAACATCCATTTCACTTCCTAGAAGATCTAGTGCATTAGATAACTATAAGTCCACAACATTCGATTGAATCGTGCGTAACACCATAGTGATTCGTATGGTTGGGCGTAGGGGTACCTCACTACTCATCATTGGCGTCGTTGCCAAGGATGTTTTTGTTGTTTTGTGCACTATCTAGGACTTAGTGGATAGTATTTAAATTATTGGAATGAACCTTAGAGTCATATCTTATCTTACAATTACTACAAAAAATATTTAGAAGCACATTGTGATTTTTATTTCACTAAGTAAAAATGTTTTCTTCTCACAAGAGCAATTTACCATCCAAAAATGATAAATCTTATAGCCAATGCCTCAACAATATCAAATTGTATATACTCATATTGATGAATATGTACTAAACTTCACCTTCATCCTACACTTGGATGAATAGCTACAGTGGCATGACATGGAAGGAAACATTGTGTGGCCACCTGATCGAGCTGTTCTTGCAATGCTCTACCAAATGCTTACACGATGTTGTCTCCAAGACCACCATGTGGAGTATATTGTGGAAGATAATGACACCAAGGATTATCATCCCACTGAAGCACCAGTAGATCGATAGCTAGAATAGCGCTATGAATTCTTGAAGGAAAAAGAACTTAACAATTCTCCATTCTTGTTGTACCAACAAGCTAGTGGGGAACCCGTCTTTGGGAGTTTTCCATTTAATGAAACTCCTCTTTTTGACTTCGGTGATGGAGTTTAAAATTAGAACTTACACTCCATAATTCATACTCTTGGTTTTGGTAATAAGGGATCCATTGACAAAGAAGGATCCAGAAGGGCAAGTCAAGACAAGGATGTAGGCAAGAAGCAAGATCATGATTATGGTTGTGATTTTTAAAGAGGTGGAAGTAGGCACCATGATGGTGTTGGTTCTCCTTCCTTTTCCCTGTCATCATCATCATCATCATCTTCTGGCTTTGACTATGACTATAGAAGGTGAGATTTTGATGGAGGTGAACAACATGAACAAAATAACCAATAGGATAAAAATGACCAAAATGATCGAAGAGACTATTAGGAAAGGCAAGATCAAGGGTGCAGACGTTCAAGAGAGCCACATCACCATGAACTAAGGGGTAGTAGAGGGCATTGTAGGCTTCATGATCAAGGCCTTGATCAGACTCTCCTTGCTACTTGAAGTATGGTTAACATCGTAGAGGTAGTAAGAATTCCAACAAGGCATGCGAAGGATAGCCACATCAAAAAATTAGACATGAACAATATTCCTTGATTTGAAGGAGGATATAACGTTGATTTATATAATCATCTTCAAGCTTTCCAAGATGCATGTGCCTTGTAGAACATAGAGAATAAGTGGTAGAAACTAAAGTTGTTCCCCAAGACACTCATCAAACAAGCAGAAAATTGGTACTGGTCCCTAGAGCCAGAATCTATCAAATGATGGAGTACCATGTTCAAGTTGTTCAATGATAAATATCAAATGCTCTCTACAGTGTCCAACCTAATGAAGAAAATTCAAGGATGGAAAAAAGGAAGGCACAAACCCTTAGATGCTACCATTGGTTGATACTATGCCTTAATGCACAAATGTTTGGGCCATGGTTATTCTCAACTAGATTAACTTCACCAGATAGTAGACGGGCTTTAATCAGAAATGAGGGGAACCCTTGGTGTCTATGCCTAGGGATGATTGTTAGAACTAAGTGCCTATCAGATACAAATATTAATAAAGAAGGTTGTCAAAACCAAGGGTGAACTAAGAAAAAGAGAAAGTGCAGAAGAGTACAATCGTGATCCTTCCATTCGCAAGAGGGAGGTTCAATTTTGCGACAGTGAGGACAAGTCTATATTTGATGAGGGGGTGAATAAGAAAATCTTACCACTCGAAAAATTTCAATTTGAACTTAAAACCAAGCTTGATCAGTTATGACACTCCATGGACAATAGATTCCATGTTGTCCTCAAAATTCTTGAGGAGTCCAAGGAACAAGGTAGTGATTGTGACCATACGAGGCATAAGGAAGTTGAACGTGCATATCACAAAGGTAAGGGAAATATTGTTGCAATAGAAGACATTGTAAATAGTAAATCAGATGATGATTATGGGTGTGATGTCTATCAGTATCAACATCTTAGGGGATGTTGCCCCATTGTGTCACATCTACAGGAGTCTAGGATGTATGCCTTACATCCACAACTTACACAAGGGTAAACATCTAGGAGGTTACCTTATCCTCAAGGTAATCTCAGGCAGTTCCACCAACAACAACCATATTATCCAAGTGGAGCTCCACTGCAACCGTATTAATAGTATCAATAGTGGTAGCAACCATAATCATGGGTGTTGGCACTACCAAGACAACAATACCCTTATAGGTAGCCTGATCCATATGGTTACTATGTTCAGAAACCCATGTCTCCATGTGACTCTTCCAGTCAAAACTCTACTTTCCAACCTCACTACCACCCTTCTGATTATTACTAAACACATTCTCCACATGAAAGAAGGAATGCCACCTCTTATCCTTATCCTCCTCCTGTCCCTGCACATACTCCTCCTCCACCTACATAGTTACCATCCATTTCACCTATGTAGGATGAACTACTAGCCCAACTGCAACAACGCAATGCTACAAGGGCTATTAATCTATAACCAACTCATCAATCGGAGGGGTTGAATGCCCAATCAAAGAAAATACATTTCTTTCAATCCCATAGTCAACCCAAGCCTTCACATATACCCATGGTTGACCACCTTACTCATGCATCTTCCTCTGTACCTAATACCTTTGAGTCCCCTTCAAACCAAACTTTTCCTAGGATCCATACTATAATGCTCACTCATACTGTGTTTGATTGGATCCATGTAGGAAATAGTCCTAGGAAGTTAGTTGATCTTGGAAGTCCTTTAAATTATTTGTAGATTTCTGGGAATAAACCATGCAAGACTCTTCTCGATTCAGGTTCTGGTGTTAATCTAATTTCTTATGAGATGTACACTACCTGCATCCTCTCAATAAGAGCAACATAAGATTAGAATTGGTAGATCAATCCATCACTATTTCATTAGGACTAGTAGAAAACATTGTGACCACTATGGGTGGTCTTATTGTACCAACTTCCTAGTAATCAAAGTGGAGAATTGCAAAGGGAATTTTCCAATCATCATGGAAAGAGCATGGCTAAGCACCGTTGATGCAAGAATGGGAATTAGAGATCTTTCCCTGGAGATATCAAAATTTTTTTTTGGAAAGATCGAGAAGAAGAGAGTTCCATGCATCACGAACAGTGATATCAGGTGCAATTGTGTGTAGAAACTCTAGGTCATAAAGTAAGCATCTATCTATACATGCGAGTAGTGTGCACTAAAAACAAAAATCCAAAGGTGTCTATACGCAATAGTCACAAAATAGGAGGGTACCTAGTGGCTAACTATTAATTATGAAAGCAACACACTTTGCATAGAACCAATTGAGAACCTGGCATGTGCATATGTCATGAGCATGGATGAACTCAAGCAAGTTCATCACCAACTCTTTGATGACACAAATGATGATACCCACTGGGGAGATTTGGAAATTCATAAGAAATTCTAGCAAGAGTCCCTTAAATTGAAAACACTACTAGCCAAAATGGAATATGTGTTTTTGAAAAATAGAAAATTGATTATAATCAATGCAAAACTTGCTCCAAAATCAAAAAAGATGTTGTTGAAGGTAGTTGAAAGATGGTCAGCATCTTTTAGTTGGTCATATCTTGAACTCATAGGGATTGATCCTAGGATATGCTAGTATCTCATCTACACCAACCTAATCATGAAGCCAAAATGAAAACCATAGAGGTGATTAAATCCTAAATTGAAGTAGATCATCAAGAAAGAATATGGGATGATAAGAAATGTCCATACTACATTGATTATGCTAGTCGAAGCATTGTGGTTGCATAACTGAAGTACATCACCATAGAGAAAGAATTGATGGCAGTGGTGTTTTCTCTAGAGAAGTTTAGGTACTATGTGCTTGGATACAAGGTATTTGTGCACATGGATTGCAGTGCCATCTGCTTCTTGATAAATAAGCTAGTGGTGAGCCCTTGTGTCATACGGTGGCTAGTAATCTTGTAGGAATTCAATGTTATGATAGTAGATCAAAAGGATGCTAAGAATGTGGTTGTTGATCACTTGTCTCAATTACGATGGGATGACAAAGAGGAAGAAAGTCCATTATCTGACATGTTTTCTGATGAACTCCTCTTTACTGGGGCTATAACTAAACAAATTCCCAATGAGCCAAAATGGTATGATGGCATTCTTAGGAGATGCCATAGGGGTTGGACCATTGAAAGAAACAACAATTTCTTCACTAGGTAAAGCACTTCATGAAGATTAATGGATACCTCTACAAGGTGTGTGCTAATGGCCTAGTTAATTGGTGTGTCTGTGATGCTGATCAACTACGCATTCTCCAAGATGTTCATGAAGTTCCTTGTGGAGAACACTATGATGGAAGATGCATGACCGTTAAAATCCTGATGGTAGGGTACTACTAGCTAACACTCTTCAGGGATGCTCACAATTATGTCTGCTCTTGTGAATGATGCCAATGAGATGGTGGAATGACTACTTGAATGGAGGGACCTCAAAAATGGATTCAACTACTGGAACCCTTTAACATTTGGGGCATTGACTTCATGGGTCCTATCATGACCATGTCAAATGGAAAAGCATACATCATAGTTGTTTTTGACTATTGTATGAAGTGGGTAGAAGCAGTAGCCATCATCAACTATACATCCTCTACTGCTACTTGGTTTATACAATAAAATGTTATAAATAGGTTTGGTGTGCCACGTGCATTAATTTCTAACAATGGAACTCACTTTACAAGCACTACTTTTTGAAAGCTTATGCAATGCTTGGGGGTTGAACATAAATTCACAACACCTTACCATCCCCAAGCTAATGGTCAAGCTAAGATTACTAATAGGGAAATCACAAGGATACTAACAAGAACTATTAGTAAGTATAGGAAGGATTGGAGCACAAAACTCAATGATGCCCTTTGGACCTAGCACTCAACATGGAAACTTCCTATAGGCTATGCTCCCTATGAGCTTGTGTATAGAAAATTACTAATACTTCCTATTCAACCTAAACTCTGTATAGTTTCAACAGCTTGTGACCTTGACCTTGACTTGAGTCTAGCCCAAAAAGAATGACCAGTGAATCTCAACCTACTAGACAAAAATCAATTAGTAGCCCTATTATCTAACGAGTTGCACAAGGCCTATAACAAAAAATGTGATGACCTAAAAATTAGAAAAGTCAAATTTCAACCAAGAGATGAGATTTTTTACTAGAACCCCACACATGTACCTCAATGAACTAAGTTGCAAACATTGTGGGAAGGACCTTACATTATTTATGAAACTTTTTCTTTTGGGGCCATGATGATCTTTAAACCTGAGAGCCCAAACAGGAAACAGTTGGTCAACATCCAACAAATTAAACCTTTCCATGAGCATAAGCCAGCTAACACAACAACAACCTCATTGGATGGACAACCACGCTCCATATTTCAAATCTTCTCCTTTCAACTTAGTCGTGGGGGAGATTGTCAACCATGTTAACCATACAAGTGGCTCCTCATTTTTTCAAATTTTTTGTTTTACACACTCTTTATTTTACATCTTTTTGTCTTCATGTTATTAATCTTTTCTAATTTTTGTTTTACATCATTGTTAGTTCATTTTCTTTTTCTTGAATATTTTACACTTTCTTTTATATTTTCTTTTATTTTATTTGGTATGATCTTCTAACTTTTTGTTAATAAGTGCCAGGTACAATGGTAATGCATTACTTGATGGTGGTATGTACTATTGTTGTTATTTGATTATTGGTATCTAGTTTTTGACTTTGAATTTTGTTATGGATAATTAGGACACTATTTCTATTTCATGCAACAAGTAGTGAGTCCACAACATCCACCCATCCAAAAACTCTATGGTTTTCCTTGTTTTGGAAATGTACAGTCCCTTTTTCATTAATAAAACTTTAGTAAATTTGTAACTTAGGTAGTTTCTAGAGTTGGGAAGGATTCAAAGGTTTGAATATGGTGTGTCTTTAAAGGGATTTGGTATTCTTTGTGCCTTTCTATTTGCTTGGGTATGTGTGTGTTTTCATGGACTTCTTACAATTCTATGTCATCCAATAAAAGGAAGTTGAATAAGTTCTTGCATGGTGTGGTTCTCATCAGAAAAAAAAATTATGAGAATTCAAAGCACATCCCTTAGACAAAATAAATGCATGTGTTTTTGGATCGTGTGATTTCCATTTCAAAAAAAATTGATGGGAATTCAAAGCACACCCCTTAGATAGAATAAATGGGCTATAAGAACTGGTTATGGGACTAGTCCCCTCTAACTAAGGCCCTTCCCCACTTCATAATTCTTCTCTAATAAATAAAAATTGTTGTTTTGTGGAAGCACTCTTATGTCTCAAGGGATGGACTGGTCTTAGAATGATAATGCGAAGTCACTGACATGGTTGGTTTTAGTCTAGACTAAGGATGGATCCAATTAAGTTATTTAACCACAAAATCCACAAGGGACTTCATGTGATCATAATTAGGAATTCCATTCCACTCTTTCTCTCATCCATCAATGCTTTTTATGTCTCACCTCATTGCCAATTTCATGTTTTGGTTCGATGTCATAGTTTGATGTGTCAGAATTCTTAGTTAGTTTCCTTTAGGTTTTTGTACTTAACTTCTATAACCATTAATCATCCATGGATCCCATGAACTCTTTAGTTTAAAGTTATGCAAGGGCATAAGAGGCCTATGAATACTTTGGGGAGGACCCACTTGCATATCTTTTGGTTGGGTTAGTTAAGTTCTTTATCCTTAGACACTTTTTACAATCAAATTCTTTTTATTTACCACATCAATGACATCCAATTATGCACATCTTCACAACACTTTTTAGTGAATTTTTCTTTTTATTATTGTGAATTCTTATACCCTCTTCAACTATTTCCTTGTGTTGAATGTTTTCAAAATTCATGAATCACTAATCTTATCTACCCTATTTGTCAGCCTTCCTACTAACACTACTAAAGGAACTAGTCTACCACAATCACAACTTAGTCGAGTGTAACCATCGATGAGACAAGGCATTTAACTACTATGTATTACACATTGCATATTAATTCATAGTTTTATTACGATTATAGTTGGAAGCATAGAATGGAAGCAGGCCAATCTTCATTAAGGATGATGCAGTAGTACCACACAATGAGGATCGATCGTGATTATTGGATCTCTTATCTCTCTCATTCTTTTGCTACCAAGAGGTGTTGGGTGTTAATGTTTTCCAGGGTATTAACTTCTATTATCATGAATACCTAATGTTGTAAAAATTGTAATTCCATATACTTGGGCACTTAGAGTCTATCTATTTCATCTAAGTTAATTTGTATGTCAGTCAATAATCCCACACCTACCCAATATGTTATGTTGTAAATAACTTGTTTCTCCTCTTCTTTACTTGAGGATGAGTTTTTACTTAGTCATGGAGGTATGATGAACATATTTATACTTTCTTCCATAATGTTGCATACACGATGTTAGGTATGTGACATCAAGGTCTAATTGTGATGTCACATATGTGACATCAAGGTCTAACTTTGATGTCACGTACGTGACATCAGGGTATAGACCCTAAGTCTATAAATACTACACTTGGGCTTTAGTTTTCACATCAGTTTTTGGTTATTTTCTAGTCAAAGTAGCAAAGCTTTTGTTATTTCTTCCTTTTAGAGTTAGAATATTTTCTAAGTGCCCACAGAAGGAGTCTAAGTGTGTACAGTTCTTTGTTCAAGCACTGATGTACCTAAGCGTAGTAGTGTGATGGAAATAAAATGAACTCTTTTGAAAATATTTGTATCACTGAGAATAGATTAATATTTTATTTAATGCATTTTACTTTCTTGTTCTTTACTTTAATGCATTTGAATTAAGCAATTTATTTCCAATAGTTAATGAACACAGGCATGACCACTTCTAGCATTCATATAGTACTTGGTAACCTAGCAACACTTAACATTTGGTAGCCCAATTGTGCTATATGTGTTCATGATGTGTTTAGGAAAGTGGAACGGTTACTTGTGTTAGGCTAGCTAAGTAGTAAGTGAATTAGATCTTCAATTACTTTATCTTTCATTCTTGTTGTAGGTAATCAAACTTATAAAATATAAATGGGAAGAATCATATACCTCAATTACACTTAAATCATATCCTTGAGCCTCAAAAATGTAGTTGGAAAAACAACAAACGTTCTCAATGCCCATTTCACTTCCTAGAAGAGCTAGTGCATTAGATAACTATAGGTCCATGGAATTTGACCAAATCATGTGTAAAGTCTTAGTGATTTATATGGTTGGGTGTAAGGGTACCTCGCTACTTATCAACCTATTATATTAAAAACATGCTATGCCATGCTCCTACTACATCCTAATAGAAGTGAAACACCACCAAATTTGCATATTGTAACCTTTGTAACCCTATCTTATGAAACTTGAGGTAAAACTTCATTGTAGATGTGAAGATTCTAATCCACAAGGGGCAATCTCACGTATCTCATACTTTTGTTGCTGAAAATGCCTCATAAGTGGTCAAAGCCTCATCCTCAAAGTGGAAAAAGTCATTTATTGCCTATATTTGGGCTTGGGGGTGTTGTGGGGTTG
>MNCI01005578.1:105782-182325 GCA_015680685.1 Gnetum montanum | reverse complement strand
GATGAAAAACGTCAATCGCTGGAAATACCGAACAAGGATCCGTGTACATAGTTTTAACCCTAGATCCGTGCGAGGGCTGTGCTGGAGAAAACGAATCCAAGGTGCCCTGAACGGTCTTGTCGATCAGACAGGGACTTACTTAGTCAGTACAATTTTTATGATGTTTGGGTGATAAAATGGTGGTTTTTATGAGAAATAATATTTTTGACCTAGAAGGTAATTGAAAACGATGTAATCAATTTAAAATGATTTGCAAAATCCATATAAATGGGAAACAAGGAATCGAGTTTAGAAAGTGTGAGATCCCAAGATTTGGGATTTAACTCAAGAACAAAATATGTTGGATACAATGATTACAGGCAGACTTCGGTTTAGGCGAAGTACGTGCCAACAGCAAGAAAGCTATTTAAAGATAAAATGGGCAAAGGTCTATCTACCTTGTTCTAGCGAATCTGGGTACAAGAAGGTCAAACCTGAAGTAGAATGTTCGTCAACCAGCTGTTTCTGATCAAGGGTTCTTGCCAATCACCTTTGATGTTCTTACGATCACATATCTTCTTTTGCTCTCTTATCAATCTTTGCCAAGAGTTGTCGACGATTGCCAATAGAAGAACATTGCTCATGGAGACAATTTGTCAATCTTCGGAAAATTTTTGCCCCCCCTCTTTGGATCCTTGTCAACTAGGATATTTATAAGGCTACGGTTAGGAGAAAAATGTTGTTTAGATGACACGTGTTTGGAACCTACAAGATGTCGTTGACTTTATACTTCTGTGTTTGCAGCCTGTCGCGTCATGCTACATTACGCTTTGCGGCGTAATGCTACATTACGCTTTGCGGCGTAATGCGTCGTAAACCACTCTTGTATGAGCTTTGATGACCAACTGTTCCTTGATTACGTGGCATCATGCTGGATTACGCTGCATCATGTCAAATTACACTACGTAGCGTGATTCAGCATAAAATGGCAAATCTTGTAAAAAAGTGCTATCGTCGTGCTCCCTTCGTTTCTATTCAATTCTTCTAGGATTTATCACGCTACACTACGTAATGCAGCATAATTGGTCCCTTATCTAGAAAGCTTACTGAAATGTACTGGATTGCTAAGGTTTTGAATTTTTTGTCATTTCTATTGTTACGATGGACTTTCTTCTGGTATTACGCTATGCTATGCGACGTTACGCTATGTTGTGTAATGCAGTGTAACATGCCAAAAGTTAAGATTTTTGGAACATAGAAAACTTGCAAAGTTGAAGGCTTGCCATCGTGCACCCCTTGTCTTGTTTTGTCTTCTGGAGTTCATTACGTTGCATTGTGTATCATTGCAGAATATACCCTTAACTGAAGCGAGAATTTTCTGGGCTGCATCTTGTTGCAAATCCTTGATTGAATCACAAGATTTTACTGAACCATCAAGGCCTCGAAATTTTCATGGTGTTTCAATGGCCCCTCTTTGTTGATGTTTAGAGGGCTTGCTCGAAAGACGTCGACAAAGAATACAAAACACCAGAGAGGTAAAGGCACCAACAATGTTTGTCGGTAGCTACTCAAATGTTGCTCTGTCAAACCTGGACGTGCAGAGACAAGGGGGAAGGAGAGAGTATAGGAGGTACTTTATAGAAGTGAGAGGAGGGAGGTTTGGGAAAGACTTAAGCACATGAACATGAAGTTTTCACAAACAAGTCATTGCCTCCTTTCATTAATGTATTTGCAAAAGGTTACGCTGTTATACTGCGTATGAAGGGCTTGCGTGCGTGAGTTGTGTTACGCTCGCATGGCCTGGACAAGTTGTTTTACATCCATTTTTCCAAGTTATGCCCCCACTTTTTTTTTCAAAGGCATATTACCTTCCACGAGGTGAGTTGCATTACACCTGTTCGTGGGCATGACAATGCGAAAGAATTGATTTAATGTTCAATCTGTACAAATGAAGAAAGGGGGGAAAATGGCTATAAGGATAAGGGAAGGGCAAAGCAAAGTAAGGTATTCAATGGAGGAAGAGGTAGGGTTTGCACTCCCAAGTAGCTAGGCTAGTCTGGGCAACCACTTCAGAACACCGTGACACCTTGCCTTCTAATGAGTGTATTCCCGATCAACACTATCATAACAAATAACCTGCAAAACATAACATAGAGCCAAAAGCAATCATCCTAATCACTATGGAGGGAGGCTGTTGAAACAAGTGCCGTCCAAAGCAAAAAGAAGAGAGGTGGCCACGAAAGAGGGACTAGAGCAAGGGTCCCAATGTTGATGTCGCGGTTCATGAAACTGTCATCGATAGCCAGATTCGTCTTGCTCGATTGACTGAGCAAAGAACCAGTCAGGCAAACCTGCTAAGCCAGAATCTGGTGATAGCGATAGGTGGGGGCTATTGAAACCATGGATGGCCATATTTTCTTTGAGGCTCCAAGCGGCGAAGTTGATCCCAGGAGCTACAACTACAGAGTGGCTGTCGTAGCGACATCTCTGAGGGATCAATAGCATGCCTTTCGGCATATCCAAGAAATCAGTAGAATGCCAGCGAGGTAGTGGCGTTGCATCTATTCCAACACCTTACCTATTCCATCTGGTAATGATGTAGTGCAAGAGTGACCACGCTCGCTTGCTTCATGGGTTGCCTATTGACGGATTCCAGTTTTGGGTCCTGGTTGACCATTGTTGCTAGTTTTGAGTCTCAGTAGACCGTGGTCCTGGTTTAGAATCCGGGCGGACTGTAGTGTGCTAGTTTTACGTCATAGCGGACAGTGGAAGAGCTAGTTTATGGTCCCAGCAGACCGCATTGTGGGTGTCAGTTTTGTGTCGTGACCCAGGGACAAGTCTGTGCTAATTTTACATCTCAACAGATAGATGCTTACCTTGCCAGTTTCAAGTCATGGAGGACAGTCGAAGATTCTGCCAGTTTAGCTTCGTGACGGACGCGTGCAAGAAATACTAGTTTTATGTCATAGCAGATGTGTACAACATTGCTAGTTTCACGTCGAAGAGGACATGATTTTACCTTGCATTTGGGCTAAGTCAATGCTTAGATGTGGTACCGCTTTAGATACAGATGATTCATTGGATTTGCTAGTTCATTGTTGTCGATATCCGCTAACTTGAATGCTCCGTTGCCGTATGTGCCGATGACCAAGAAAGGGCCTTCCCAATTTGTAAAGAATTTGCCTACTAGTTCACGAATGGCCTTGAGAACTAAGTCTCCTTTCTTGATTTGTCATTGATGCAAATTATGTCGGTGCTTCTATCTTTGTTTGTCCTGATATCTTTCGATGGTATCAAGCATCTGGATGCACTTCTCTTCTACTGAGTCTAAATCCACGATCCTAGACTCGTTGTGTAGAGTCTCATTTATAACTGTGGAGAGGACCATCTACAATGAGGAAACCTGTAATTCCAGGGGTAATATTGCTTCGAATCCATAGACTAGACTATAGGGCATCCTATTTGTAGTTGTTCTGCACGTAGTACGATATGCCCATAGCACGTAGAGAATCTTTTCATGCCATCATTTCTTGTTGTTACTGAGCATCTTCTAGAGTAAATTTATGATTACTTTGTTTGTTGCTTCTGCTTGACCATTTGCTTACGGGTAAGAGGGTGAGGAAAAAGATTGCTTGATACCAAGGTTTTTGCAAAAAGATTTGGTTTCGGCACTGCTAAATCGTGGCCCATTGTCGATCACAATAGTCATAGGAAGTCCAAATCTAGTTACTATATTGTCTAAGATAAAATGGAAAACCTATTAAGATGTAATCTTCCGCAAGGGGATAGCTTCAACCCACTTCGTGAAATACTCAGTGGCGGTGATAATGAAACTACGTCCTGCAGAAGACTTGGACGCGATGGGACCTATGATATCTAGTCCCCATCATTGGAATGGCCAAGTAATCTATGTGGTGTGTAACTCTGTTGGTGGCACGTGTATTAGATTTGTGTAACGTTGGCATGTGTCGCACGTCTTAACTTTGGTAAGGCAGTCTTTTTCCATGTATGGCCAATAGTACCCTAGGCATCTGATTTTAGTGACCATGGCTCGCGGGGCTACGTGTCCTCCACAAAACCCCTCGTGGACCTTGCTAACTATTTGTTGTGCTTAGTCATTATTAACGTAGGTCAGTAGTACCCCATTGAAAGAGCGTCTACAGAGAGTATTGTCTCCAATGATGACGTATTGCCTGGCACACTTACGTACTTTGTCTTTTTGTGCATGTGTTAGCTCATGCGGTGGTTCACCATGCAAAAGGTAAGTCTTAATCTTATCGTACCATTATGGCATTCCTCTTGTGTTTAATGAAGAGATTGACATTACTTGAATGACGGGATTTATACATTCCATCATTAAAGTAGGCCAAGTGGCAAACAAATGTGGTGGCATGCTTAGTGCTAGTGTACCCAGTGCGTCGGCCACAGTGTTTTCGTTGAGTGGCATGTGTTGGGCATTGATCATCGTAAATTGTTTCAGGAGATCTTTAGCCATATCGCAGTAGGACTACAAATGCACAGCTTTGCAAGCCTAAACTCCTGTGATTTGATTTATGATGAGCATCGAATCGCCTCGAATTACTAGGTGTTGAATGTTGAGTTCCTTGGCTATCAGCAATCCTCTGAGGAGTCCCTCGTACTCTGCCACATTGTTTGTACAAGAGAAGGTCAGGCGGTAAGCCAGTGGACGTACATCCTTAGGGGAGAGCATAATAACGGCGGCAGCACTGTTGCCTCTAGTAGTCGAAGCTCCATCGAAGTATAACGTAGCTTCCAGGCCTGTCGTAGCTTGGTCTTTAATAGGTGATGTTAATATACATATCATGTCTAATTGTAGGAGCGACCTGATAATGATGGCAATGATCCTCATGAAGGGGATTTATAGGAAACAGAATGTAATGAAGATCGTCAATGTCATGGAAAGTAGCTCCATGTGGAAGAGCCTCGTAGAGAGGGTTGTCTTCACGAAGAGATTCTTCATGAAAAGGGTGACCCCTATGAGGATGATTTGCTCAAAGTAGATGTGGAGTTAGGAGATATAGAGATAGTGGGGGCAAGGGTGATGCATAGCGTGGCTATATTAGCCATGGTTTTATTATGATGAAATGGAACAGAAGACCATATTTTTATTTTAACGTATTTAATGCAAATCTTGTTGTTAGTCTAATTGTCTTAAGTTTAATGTTCTTTTGTTATTTTTGCCTTATGCAAAGCGTAATTAAGTAGGTTTTGACAAATCACAGTTAATTTTAAGCATATAGCGTAAATGGATTTGCTAGTTTAAAGCCATTGTAGGCCACTAAATAATTGAGGTGAAAAGCGTAAATGGGATCGCTAGTTTAAGGTTGTTTCGGGCCTTCGCTAGTTTAAGGCTGTTTCAGGCCTTCGCTAGTTTTGGGCCATTTCGGGCCTCGCTAGTTTTAGGCCATTTCGGGCCTCGCTAGTTTTAGGCCATTTCGGGCCTTCGCTAGTTTTAGGCCATTTTGGGCCTTGCTAGTTTTAGGCCATTTCGGGCCTTCACTAGTTTTAGGTCATTTCGGGCCTCACTAGTTTTAGGCCATTTCGGGCCTCGCTAGTTTTAGGCAAGTAAAGAAGACAGTTGATGGAAATGTGAAAATATGCGTAAATATAATAAGTAAAGCTGTCAATTGTAAATAGAATAGCTGGTGGAAAAGATAAAGATAGTGTAAATATAATGAATAAAGTTGAAAAGCGTAAATGAAATAGCTGGTGGAAAACGTAAAGATAGCGTAAATATAATGAATAAAGCTGACAAGCGTAAACGGAATAGTTGGTGGAAAACGTAAAGATAGCGTAAATATAATGAATAAAGCTAACAGGCGTAAATGGAATAGATGGTGGAAAATGTAAATGTAGACCGCATGATAGTTAGGCCACACAGTTCATCTGCTAACTCTGTAGTTGTTTCTTAATTGCCTTCACCTTTAGTGACGCATAAGGGCAAGGAGATTTATGACTCTACTCCTTCACGTCACCGTCCTCTTCCTGGAATGGTAGTTCAGCCCAAGCTAGGTTGTCATAGGCTGTTTTTTTGGCTCATTTGAAATTTTGTACAGGGGATTGGTCTTCAGGAATTTCGATTTCTGAACCCTATGCTGTTTCTACGTTGTTGACAGCCTGAGGGGTTGTTTCATCACCATGGATAACCACTTCCCCTCCCACGTAAGGTAGATGGATTTCCTAATGGATGGGTGATGAAACTACCCTCAGTTGAGCTAACCAAGACCTTCCTAAGATTAAATTGAATCCAGGCATCTCCTCGACGATGATGAACGTTGCATCTATGGGGAATTGATCCCCTACCACAAAGTTGATGTGGACCATCCCCTTGACCTACACTCATGCCCTGTTGAATGACTTTAAACACGACGTCGTTGTAGGACTGATCTAATCGATCAGGCCTAGTTTATCCACTATGGGATAGGGAATGACATTGATGGCTGCCCCGTCATCTACATGTACCCTCTGGATTTGGTGTTGGCCAACTCGGATGGTAATGAACATGGGCATCGTTGTCACCTGACCTTTTGCTGGGTCATCCTTAATGGATTCATCGTGGAAGGTCAACAAGGTTGGCTTAGGTTTTTCAGCGGTGGGGGGTAGCATAACAGAATGAATTGCTTCTTCATCCGCTGGCAGACTTTCATCAACGGGTATGGATGTTAACATACGAACCATAGCCTCACGATGTTTCTGCGACGTCATGAGTAAGTCATGGAGGCTCAATGTTGTATTTTTTTGCTTTAGAGCCTGTTTGACTTGTGTAAAGGTGTCGAAGAGGTCCTGGCCACGATCTGGTTGTTTATCACCCTTTTCCTCTTCCATTCGCCCCAAGAGGAGAATTTCTCATGGAAGAGTAGTATCTGGTCGAGGATTTTGTTTTGGTTGGCTAGGAAAAGATGGTTGCGTTTGTATAACTTTGGCCTCTTTGGGAAGTGGAGCTAAGGGTGTGGAAGTGAGGGGTTTAGGTTTAGGAAACCCCAGCGTAAGGCGATCCTTCTCCATGTCAATTGTCATACCCCCTTCTTCTTTTCTATTGATTTGAAGTTGGGGGATCGACCTAGAAGTTTACCCTTGTGCAGGAGTGACTACTGATGGTTTTAGCACCCTGATGACAAAGGGTGCCTTGGGTGTAGGTGCGGACTGGGCCGCAGCTTCAACGATAGTAGGCTATCAGGCAGTGGTTTGAGGATGGGTTCGGAGAAAAAAGGGTTGATTTGGGTCACCACCCATCGATGCTGATGGACCTACTGCCTGGGGCAGACGAGGGGGCATTCGTAACACAAAAGGTTGTTTCAGCCATGTCTGACCATTGCCCTCTTCTCTTACCACGTTGATTGTGTACCCTACATTATTTGCATTTAACGGGTCTCGGTACACATGCATGGCTTGATTTTTTGGGCATGCTAGACTACTGCTATCTAGGATCAGGTCACCTTTGTCGATCAGACGTTGAATGTCATCTTTCAACACCCAGCAGTAGTTAATGTCATGACCACACAATTAATGGTAGTCACAAAACCGATCCAACCTAAAGTTCTTGGGAACTAGCAGTTCGTTGGGTTGGGCCAAGGAGGGGTTCTTGAGCAACTCACAATGGTGCCTGTGGTGTTTCAGAGCCTCCTCGGACACCTTCTTGTGTCGAATATGGCCAGTTTCCTGTAATTGCTTCAGGAGTTCATAAGGCTTTACAAGTAGAGACGCATAATTTGAGTGATCTTTACACTCAAACTTAGGCCTTAGCTGCGGAGGTGCTTCAGAGGTAGAAGGAGTTTCTTGATTAGTGCCGCTTGAGCTAGTTGTCAGCTCAGTAGATTCCACAGGTGCTTTCTTGTTATTGTTTTTTTTCTTCTTGCCTCCTTCAGCAATTGCTGCTACTATTGTCGGCGTGGCTTTACCCTTGTCCTTACCTTTACTGTGGGCATTTTTGTAGACCACATACACCGGATCTTTGCTAGCCTCCGTTTCATCTTAGATGCTCTTAGTTTGAGAAAAGGCTTGGTTGAGGGAGCGGGGAGCAAGGTAATATAGTTTAGACTTGATAAAGTTATTAACTACCCCTTTGAAGATTGCCAATAGATGGGCCTCCACGATGGGTTCGCGGATTTCATTCCAGGTAGCACTCCACCGCTGTATAAACTTTTGAACTGACTCGAGTGGGTCTTGCTTGACTCCCATGAGCTGGTCTAACATGACTTCCGACTTTAGGTTGTACTTGAAATGAGTCACAAACTGAGTTAACAGCTCTTCCAAAGTTGAAATGAAAGCACGTGAGAGTGCTCGATACCAATCCAAAGCTTTACCCATTAAAGACATAACAAAGACACGAATGATAGTATGTGGCCATTGTTGCAATAGCAGCGATTCTGATCTGAAAGTAACTAAATGAGCATTGGGATTTCCCTCCCCACTGTATTTCGTAAAATGGAGGAGTGGCATTCCAGGCGGTAACGATAAAACAAGCACCACCGGGCTAATAGGATTGTCATGGTAAAAATCCATGACTTGTACTATGTTAGAACCAGCAGCCTTTAGAGGTTTAACCTCCTTTGTAAGAGTTTGAATGAGCTGGAAAGCTTGATCCAAACCCGTAGATGGAGAGGTCATTTGTGGAATGGTAGGAGGAGCCACACTGGGTGGCTGGATAGAGGCGACAGCTTGGCTGATTGATGGTGCTATCGGGATTATCCCTGCGGGCGATGCTGCTTGTGGAAACCACCACCTGGTAGGTGGTGTGGATGGGGTGACCACCGCTAGCCACGCCATGGGATGCACTGTTTGCATGGATGGGGGGACGAACAATGGCCCTGTAACAAGGTTTAGCGCCTACAGGACCTGGTTTTGATGATAGGGAAGATGCGAGATTTGCGTGGGATGTGCAATGAGAGACATGTTTGGAACCCACCATGCTGTAGTGGTGGGCCTTGTCATGTGGGTCGGGATGAAGGCAGGTGTTGTAGGTAATTGTGAAGTGGGCACTACGTGTACATGCGGTGACATGGGGGCAGGTACACGATGAGGTGGATTAGGTAATTGCACCTATTGAGGTATGATTTGCGATGGACCTTGACCTGGAAGGATAGTTGGAGAAAGAAAATGTAGACGTGGCAAATGTGGGACTTGATTAGTATTGGATAATGTTAAAGGTGTGGTGACCATGAACAACAGATTTACGCAGGACATCATGGAGGGAGGGGCCATGGTGAAATCCGCGTGACTGCCTCCCTTAGAGTAAGAATCTAGATCGTCTTGTCCATCATGAAGCGTTTCATCATGAAACAACTTCTCAAGTTGTTCTGGAAATATCTTAGCCATCAGCATTTGATCTAGGATCCACCTTTGTTGATCTGTCAGGGGTATAGTGGCATTGGCGAAGGAATAAATTCCTTCCCATTACAGTATATGAACTCGTATTCTCGTTTCTCTTCGAGTTCTTGTGGATACATAGGCAGATTTGTTGCTAGTTTGGCACAGAGGAAATTATAACTTTCTTTGCACTGAGCATGCCCCTTAGGTTTTTTGTTTTGGATCCTGAGGGAGTGGCATGGTCGCACCAAACTGGTTGACGGCTCGACAACAAGGGACGTAGTTTGCAAGATCCAAGGATTCTGAAGGTTAGCGGTGTCAACAACAGTAGTTGATGCAGCCATTCTTTACGCAGTTGTGAAGTAGTGACGATAAGGATAAAGATTGCAAGGGAAAAAGGGAAACTAATGTAATGTTCAAGGCTTTCTATCTTGTAGGATTCCAAAGGAATCATTGAAGCGACTGATCTGCACCACACAATCTTGTAGACAACCTCGGAGGTATTACGTTTACATCAATTGGCAATGGGTACAGATAGCTTACAAGACTACCCATAAAGTGCAGATCGGAGGTTCAAGCCCTCCTTCTAGCACCAAAAAAATGTAACAACGGAAAACATCAGTCGTTGGAAATACCGAATAAGAATCCGTGTACACAATTTTAACCCCGGATCCATGCGAGGGCTGTGCTGGAGAAAATGAATCCGAGGTGCCCTGAATAGTCTTGTCGATCAGACAGGGACTTACTTAGTTAGTAAAATTTTTATGATGTTTGGGTGATAAAATGGCGATTTTTATGAGAAGATATAATATCGTTGACCTCGAAGGTAATTGAAAATGATGTAATCAATTTAAAACGATTTGCAAAATCTGTATAAATGGGAAACAAGGGATCAGGTTTAGAAAGCGTGAGATCCCAAGATTTGGGATTTAACTCAAGAAAAAAATATGTTGGATACAATGATTATAGGCAAACTTTGGTTTAGGCGAAGTACATGCCAACAGCAAGAAAGCTATTTAAAGATAAAACGGGCAATGGTTGATCTACCTTGTTCTAGCGAATCTGGGTACAAGGAGGTCAAACCCGAAGTAGAATGTCCATTAACCAACTATTTTTGATCAAGGGTTCTTGCCAATCACCTCTGATGTTCTTATGATCACAGATCTTCTTTTGCTCTCTTATCAATATTTGCCAAGAGTTTTCGATGATTGCCAATAGAAGAAAATCGCTCATGGAGACAATTTGTCAGTCTTCAGAAAATTTTTGCCCCCCCTCTTTGGATCCTTATCAACTGGGATATTTATAAGGCTAGGGTCAAGAGAAAAACATGGTTTATATGATGCGTGTCCAGGACCTACAAGATGCCATTGACTTGATACTTCTGTGTTTGCAGCCTGTGGTGTCATGCTACATTACGCTTTGCAGCGTAATGCGTCGTAAACCACTCTTGTATGAGCTTTGATGACCAATTGTTCCTTGATTACGCGGCATCATGTTGGATTACACTGCATCATGTTAAATTACGCTGCATAGCGTGATTCAGCGTAAAATGGAAAATCTTGTAAAAAAGTGCTATTGCCACACTCCCTGCATTTCTGTTCAATTCTTCTGGGATTTATTACACTACACTACATAATGCAGCGTAATTGGTCCCTTATCCAAAAAACTTACTGAAATGTATTGGATTGCTGAGGTTCTGAATTTTTTGTCATTTCTATTCTTACGATGGACTGTCTTCTGGTATTACACTATGCTACGTGATGTTATGCTATGTTGCGTAATGTAGCATAACACCCCAAAAGTTAAGATTTTCAGAACATAGAAAACTTGCAAAGTTGAAGGCTTGCCGTCGTGCACCCCTTGTCTTGTTATGTCTTTTGGAGTTCATTACGTTGCACTGTGTATCATGGCAGAATATACCCTTAACTGAAGCAATAATTTTCTAGGCCGCATCTTCTCGCAAATTCTTGACTGAATCACAAGATTTTGCTGAACCGTCGAGGCCTCAAAATTTTCACGGTGTTTCAGGGGGGTTTGTGAAAAATGCCTTTTGGGATCCAAAAATAGCAATTTGATGGGTTTTATCAAGGGTATAACACTTTCTACATTGGAAATGCATGCATGAGGGATGTAGTTCACCTACCCCTAGCATAGAGGGTTGTAACTTACCTACCCCTAACATGGATGCATGGGGGTGCAACTTACCTATCCCAATGTAGAAGATCTCTTCTAGTGTGGAATATTTTCCTCCAATGTGAAAAATCTACCTCCAGCATTGAAGATCTTACCCTAGCCTAAAAGATCTACTCCTAGCATGGAAGATCTACTCCTAGTGTGGAAGATCTATCCCCAATGTGGAAGATCTTCCCCTAGCTTAGAAGATCTCCCTCTAGCATGGAAGATCTACTCCTAGTGTGAAAGATCTACACCTAGCCTAGAAGATCTCCCTCTAGCATGAAAGATTTACCCCCAGCATGGAAGATATTCCTCTAGCGTGGAAGCTCTACTCTCAACTTAGAAGATCTCCCTCTAGCATGGAAGATCTTCCTCCAACATGGAAGATCTGCTTCCAATGTGGAAGATCTCCTCCTAGCCTAGAAGATCTGCTCCTAGCATGGAAGATCTTCCTCTAGCCTAGAAGATCTACTCCTAGTGTGGAAGATTTGCTCCTAGCATGGAAGATCTTTCCCCAACCTAGAAGATCTTCCTCGAGTGTGGAAGATCTACTCCTAGCATGAAAGTTCTTCCCCAGCTTGGAAGATCTTCCTCTAGCATGGAAGATCTGCTCCCACCATGGAATATCTTCCTCTAGTGTGGAAGATCTACTCCCAACTTAGAAGATCTTCCTCCAGCATGGATGCTATCCCTATAGCATGGATGTCATCCCCCCTAGTATGGATGTCATTCCTCTAACATGGATGTCATGCCCCTAGTTTATATGCCATCCCCCCATTACTATTTTAGTAAGTGAAACGACCATGGGGGTATGATACTTACTATATATGGTAAGCCCCATATTTTGGCACCTACCCCACCTGAAATGTAATAGAAATTTTTAGTAAATTATAGCCAATTTGTAGCAAGATTTAAGGCCCAAAATCTATAAAAACCAACCCTAAGCACCTTTTATAGGTTTCACACTGTTGGCAATTTCCACACTTGGGAATTTTCAAGCAAGCAAGAGCTCTTACAATCTTACACACTTGCAATCTCTTGAATCCTAGCATGGAAACCCTTGTGGACCTATAACACCCATTACCCTCTTGAGATTTGTGAGTTTTTGGGTTTCTACAAGGAGTTCTACAACTTTCTCTATGATAAGATGCAAATTGGTCTATTGATAACATGCTTCAAATTTAACACTAAGCATCAATTCTAAATCATATGCTGGGATGGGAAAGAATACATTCCATCCCCTTATAACCAAATCTCCATCATTAATTTCCATGTGCAAATGTTCATACAACTCATAGAGGTTGATGAGTTGAGTGAGGAAATTAGTTCAGAGGATTGACAAGAAAAGGAAAAGTAGTTTGAGGCTAAATAGAAGCTAGACACCTTCATTAGAAGTCTTTTCCAATCTTTGGCTTTCCAAACAATCATACCCAACTTCACATTTGTTACCTCATTGATGGAACAAGTCCTTAGGTGCAACTCTCCTCCTATCCATCGTACCATATTTGGATCCACATCCATCATCATCACACACTAGACACAACTTGTGTTCCAATCTAGCTCCTTGTTCTCATTACTATCCTTTGACACACAACCTAACTCTGTATATCCATCCATGGTGATGTCTACCTCAACATCTTCCTTTGTCATATTAGTAGGACCCTCATTGGGAACCTAAGCAACACAAGCATCTCATACCCCATTTGTCCCCTTTGTGCCTCAAGTTTTGACACAAATATCTTTCTCTTTGTTTAGCCCACCTATGACCACCATAACCTAGCCTCTCCCTTCAATATTGTAGCCTATCGTGAGACCGCAAGCCTTTCTACTTCCTCATCAATCATTAATGCAAATACCAAAGCCCATGGGAATGCCCCAAGGCTTGGATCAAGTCTTTTAAATGATCTAAGACCTTAATGAAGAGCTGCAAAAACTTAAGGCCAACATAACTCAAATGTTCAAGGTTCTAGATTGCTATCAAGATGATCCTATAAGTCCTAAGGTTCCTCAAATAACCTTGCTGGTAGGCTTGCCTATTCCAAAATTCACCAAATACAATGGTGAAGGGGATGTCAAGGGACATCTATTCACCTTTCAGTCTAAGTGCCCCTTTTTGCAAGCTTAACCTCATATGGTATTGAGAATTTTCCCCATGTCCCTCAAGGAAAAGGCTCTAGATTAGTACCAAACCTTGCCTAGAGTTTCCATATCTTTCCTTGAGGAATTGATTAACTAATTTGTCAACTACTTTAGATACAACTTGAAGCTGGATGCCACATTGGATCAACTAATGAAGGTGAGGTAGGGGCCACTTGAACTGGTCAAAAGGTTCATTCAAAGGTGGAACCCAACACTTAATAAGAGCCTAGAGCCTATAGCTAAAACTCATATCTTGGCCATTTATAATGGAGAAATGAATGACTTTATCAAGTTGAAGCTGTATTACATAGAGCTCAGTCACTAAGCCAAGCCTTCTCACAAACTAAGAACATTGAGGTTGTAGCTAAGGTAAGCAATGACTTGGCCTACATGGCCTATAAAAAGTAACATGCAAGAAGGGATAGGGATAAAACCAAGCATAAACATGAAAATGTGGTTATAGTAGCAAATAATATAAAACAAGAAGAGAGAGGGGATCACAATCATGCAACACATCCCTTGACTCATCGTAACGATTCACTTCCTATGTCCTAATCAACCGAGACCAAACTTTGGATGGAAGGAGAGATCTAAGTATGTAAGGTTGCCTTTAAAGCTCTCTAAGCTCTTAGAAGAGCTACTTAAAGACAACTATATAAAACATAAGCAACTATCTAAAGAGGCTTGTAGCAGGTACAATCATATTTGTGACATAGCTAGAGATCCAATGATAGCTACCAAAGATGATCCTAAGCTACCGAGGTACTTTAGGCTAGATAGGTATTGCCATTGTCATCAAATGACTAGTCATGACACTAATTATTATCTAGCATTAAAGAATGACCTCTAGAAGATGATAAACTATATAGAGTTGATAGTAAATGATCCTAGCTTTCCAAGTGCTAAGAACATCTCCTATATTATGGCCTCATTCATGGAAACTAGATGGTCTAATCCCCATAGGAAACAATTTGTCATTAGAGTACCACCATGATCCTAAAGCAAAAAGCCTAGAGAGCACTTCGTTATATAGGTACCACCTCCTCTAGCCCCTAAGGAGCCTTTCATCATATGTGTCCCACCTTCAATGGCTTCAACATTTCAACATAACCAATGAGTTGCTAATCCTCAAAAACCTAAGAAACCCTTTTTCATTCAGGTCCCTCCATCTTCAATAAGCAAAACCATAATAACCCATGATCAAAGCCCATCTATAGTAGTGCATATCTCATAGGTTAGCAAGAAACCATCACCCCAATGGTGATGAAAACAACCTATCATCAAACCAATAACTAAGCCCACTAAAGGTGGCCAATAACAAAAGGATTCAAAACAAGCTACACCAAGACTAGCTACATCCAAAGACAAGGAGCCCAAGGCACATACATTGCAACCCAAGCCACAAGCTGAAGGGAAAGAACTTCCTTGCAATAGTCCCTTAGCAAAATAACACTTCACCAAATCTATACAACTTTGTCATGACCTTTGCTACATAAAGGGATGCACTAGCTCAAGTATTGACTTCTATCCCTATGAGTAGAAACATGCTCGCCAACAAAGAGTCAATTCACTCTATCATTGAGCAAGATTCACTTAGAGAGAAAATGGGCATCAACCCATGCTTAACTTTCATAATAGTGAAGTGAAAATCAACTCTCAAAATGGATAAGTGCTATCTACCCCTCTCCTTATCACCATACATATTGGAAGATACAGGGTCCATCGTCTTCATGTGGATGATGAGGTGGTCACCAACGTGATACCATATTTTGTTGTTGACAAGATAGGCCTAACTAAGAATATACAAGTGAATAGTACCTTAGTACTCAAGTCATTTAATGAGTCATGTGTAGAAGTTAAAGGTTCCATCTCCTTGAATTTTGTAGTTGGTAAGCAATTTCCTACATTTGCTAACTTCCTAGTAGTTGAAGAGACACCCAATTTCAGCTTGATCCTATGAAGGCCATGGTTAGTAAATCTTTAGGTATTTTCATCTCCTATACATAAGGATATTCACTTTCCATATGAAGGTGGGAAAATTATGATCCATGGGGATAACGTGTCACTGTCCTCAGTTAACTATGTTACCATTAATTGGGGTTTAGAGATGGAATTTCAAGAGAAAACTCATGACACCTAGAATAGGGCCAATCATAATGAGAACAATGATGTAAATAGTACCAACTTTGTGACATCAGATAATCAACAAAAATTCCTACAACTTGCCATGCTAAACAAGAGAAACAGTGATCATAGGATCATGCTGAAAGGATTACTTAATTTTTCAAAGATCAAGGAACAAGTTCATCCATTCCTTTGCCAATATTTTGTTTACCTTTATAACATTATATCATGTTCAATGTTGGTTCTAACCTATGTGCTCTTTCAAGAGCATCCCATACTTGTTAGGAAAGTATGGAACAATGGCTTGCCAAGGCCTAAAACTAGCACTATGGTCAACTAGGGCCTAAAACTAACACTACGGCCTGTTAAGGCCTAAAATTGGCGAAGCCATGGCCTCTAGGGCCTAAATCTAGCATCCAAAAAATCCTTGAAATGGGTTCTAAGCATTAACCATGACCATAGAACTTTACCCTTCTTGCCATTTTTGGCAGCTACCATCAACATACATGAACCCTAGACCTCAAAAAGGGATAAAACCTTAACAAAACCTACTACTTTGGGTATCAACCTTAGGGAAATGATGGCCTAGCATTGCCTAGGGGGCATGGAATCCATACACATCTTCTAGTATCCACCTAGCCTTGGTTCAAGCCCAAGTTGGACCCACATAGCATTAACTTCCTTTGATCACCCCTAGTAGCTTTGAAACCTTGTCAAACCCAAGTCAAAAGTGCCTAAAAATTTTAGAGCTGGTTGATCTACTCTAATGGGAGGTTCATCCATGCTTCTCAACATGGATCTAGCATGGATTGATGGGGGTGACCTTAAATTACTAAAATCAACCACCTAGTTGCCATATTTTGACTCTACCACCCCTTTTCAACTCCTAGTAACATAGATTGGCAAAAAACAACCTAGTGTTTGCATCTAAACACCTTACCCAAGTAGGTGAATCCCCCATCCATGCGGCCTAGCATGGATACCTTTAGCATATGTCATAAAAGCCTTTCCATAGCCTTAAATAACCCTAAAATGCACTCAAATAATCCTAGTATCCCTCCATGGCCTCTGATAGTCAAATGTTGTTGAAACTTGAGTCAATTATTAGTCTTGAAGCCTTATCCACATAGGTGAACCCCCCATCCATGCTACCTAGAGTAAATCCAATGTGGATGCCTTGGGGGCATGCCAAAAAATCAATTTTATAGCTAAAAATAGCCTCATGACCTACCCTACCTACCCCTAAACCCTTTTGGAGCTTACCAAAGTCTTTAGACATCTTGAAATTGATTAAAAATGGAAAAAAGCCACCATCCCCTTCTAATCCATACTAGGGCCACCTTACTTAGCATGGATGAAGGGGGATGACTACATGAGATATCAAGAAGCCTTTAGAACATTTAATTTTGACACCAAACCCTATCGCTTGACACCAGTAACCTTAGGAGCTGAATGCAT
The DNA here is from genome assembly GCA_015680685.1 of Gnetum montanum. NCBI lineage: Eukaryota > Viridiplantae > Streptophyta > Gnetopsida > Gnetales > Gnetaceae > Gnetum > Gnetum montanum. The sequence goes on along the minus strand of MNCI01005578.1, from coordinate 165,123 downwards.
GATCAATTAATGCCAAAATTGGCCTAGATATAAAATTTATGATCCATCCACACTGGGAACCCCCTCTTTCATGTTAGCTAGTGTAGAGCCAAAGTGAAGGAATTTTATTTTTTCTCCTGATAATAGATCAACACTCCAGGAGACCAAAAACCTACATTGGCAAAGCCTGAGATCTCATGGGCTCAAGTTTATGATTGTTGGAGCTTGCTTTAGCCCTTAAATCTCATCAATTTGCATCCTCCATGTTGGAGCAACCCTTTCAACATGGATTTAATGGGGCATAATCTTGCATGGCCTTTAAGAGCCCCTAGAATTATCCAAAATTACCCAAAAACTTGAGAAATCATGGCTTGAAATCTTAGGAACCTAGAAACTTGGTCAATTTGCTTCCTAGACCATCCTAAGATCCAAAAGCAAGAGTACCCCCTCTACTCCATGCTAGCTCCATGTTGGCTACTATGGATTCAATGTGGAGACTTCCCCAAACCAAATATAACCATCAAACCCCACTTAAAATGGCCTTAAAAACCCTAATAGGAGATGCACAACTGCTAGATCTTTATTCCAAATGCTCATGCATCCCTGTTTGACATTTTTTTAACCTATATTTGGGTCTTCTATGCTAAGCCCCCTCTCATCCATGTTGGCCAGTGTGGAGATAAGGGGATGAAGCTTCAAGACCTACTTTTTGGCCTTTTTTCTCAACATCCAAAACAACCAATTTTGATAGATTTGACCATGCACTTCTTTGGAAAGGCCATAGAACCTCAATTTTAATCCTTTTGATGTCATGCAACACATTTTCCTTGGTCTCCACAATGGCTACATGCTAGCTACCGTGAAAGGTACTTTCAAGCTTTGAAAGGAGGTTCCAAGGATCGATACTAACATGAAAAGTAGCCTATTTCCCTCCCTAGTCAACTATGTTGACATGCAAGCCATCAGAAGATGAAATTGGCCAAAACAAGCTTGGGAAACTATCTGGATATTTCAGCCACACTAGGGATCACCCCTTCCATGTTGGCTACCATAGAGTTAGCATGGATCCAATGTAAATGCCCTAAAACCCTTACTGTTTCATTCCAAACAACACAGATCTATCCTTTGTTGATGCTCAATCTTATCCAATAGCCTTGTAGCCTTAAACCATGGCCCACTAACGCATAAAACTAGCAAAATCTAACTCTATTTGACCTGTATTAGCCAAATCTTACCACATATAGCTCATCTTACTTGATTTGACCTTATTTCATAATGCTTTCACTTGTCTTTGGCCTTGTTTTACATTGTTGACCATCTTGGCCATTATATGGCCCTTACATAACTATAGTCTCATCATATTCACATTATTCTCTCCCTTATAACCATTATTGATCACATTTAAACCTTCTTTGACCTTTGATTTAGGACATTTGAGCTCATATAACCATTATTCTTAATATGTTTTTACATTATTTTTTATTATTACATATATGCCACTTGATATGCTTATGTTGTCAAGTAGGATGAAGCTAGGAAAATGACAGAGCAAGTTTGATTCGCCTTAATGCCTAGATAAATCCCTTGTGTGATGTTGACCAAGTTGACCTTATGTACCTAAGCCTTGAGCCTCAAACCCACTATAGTATATAGCCATAACACCTTACAATAGCCTAACTATCATTAACCTTGAAGCCAAAAACATCGTAGAGGGTCCCTTAGCCAAAATTGCCATCAAGATCACAATGGTGAAGAGAAAATGCATAGGACCAAGTTCCTCATCAAAATTTAAGCCTACTCATGACCACATTAAAACCTTGTTATGCAACATTAAGGCCATCATATAGCCCTGGTTATATCTAATGCTTACATGTTTGCTTGTAGTGTTATTTATCATTGTTTATAGGTTGCAGCGAATAACTAATGTTAACAACTTTGATGATCTACAATAAGGGAGACTACATGACATCTTTTAGCATAACAATAGAACATATTTTGATGGCCCAATATCGCCTTAAATTAGCAACACTACCTTCTACAGCCTTAAATTGGCAACAATGGTAACCTTGGTGGCTTGGTTTTACTCATAATCTTATGTGGCAATATGCATTGTAATCTAATAACATGCTTTCTTTTCTTAGTTTTCTTGTCCTCTTGGAGTTGTGCTTGTAGGATGAGGCTTGGAGTCATCACGAAGGCATAACTCATCATTGTAGCAAGTCACCATGTGACCTCAATGTGCAATATTTGGTGAGTTTGTCTTGTTGTGTCAAGAGTGCCTATATCATTTTCATTTCATTATCATTTTCTTAAACCAAACCTGGTAACCTGATAGTAACCATTCATACCTTGTATAGCAATGTTGACATATGCTAACACTCAGGCATTGTGGCCTTATGATATCTTCTTTTTCATGCTTTAGCATCAAGATCATTAGATGCAACACATCTCATTCAATAGGAAAACCAAATCAAATTGGCCTTGGCAAAGAAACTTGAAACATCACCAAATTTGGGCTACAACGTCTCAACTATAAATTTGTGTGAGTGTTAACACAAGGCCACTTTCTACAAATTTTTCTAAGTGCTAGGACTATGCTCTCCACTACCCCAGAGCATAGTCAACCCAATGGAGAGTGTAGTTAGCTTAAAAAATTAATTTTTTTGCAATTTTGTCTAAGTGTCATTGCAAAGCAAGGAGCTACAAATTTTTCTAAGTGTTGGGACTACACTCTTCATTGCCCTAGAGCATAGTCAACTTAGTAGAGAGCATAGTCAACATAAAAGGCTAATTTTGCCCTAGTGCTGAGACTACACTCTCCATTGCCTCAGAGTGTAGTCAAGAGTAGTCAACATAAAGGCCTAGTTCTTGCAAATTTTTCTAAGTGTTGAAACTATGTTCTCCACCAACCCAATGTGTAGTCAAGTGTAGTCAACTAAAAGCCAATTTCTACAAGTTTTGATAGTGCTAGGACTATGTTCATCCCTAGTCAAGAACGTAGTCAGCCTCCTATGGAGAGCATAGTTAACACTTAGCCATTTTATGCAAAATTTTTCTAAGTGTTGGACAATGCTCTCCCCCAGTCTAGAGTGTAGTCAAGCATAGTCAACCAGAATAGCCTCCAAAGGCCTCCACAATACAGCACCAATATTAAGCTCAACTCCAACTCACCTCCAGCAAGCATAGTTAGCAAAATACATCTTTTTTGTATCGCTTTTGTTCCCAAAATTGTAACTATGCTTGACCCCATACAAGATAGTGGAGAGCATAGTCTTCAAAGTTGCATTTTTTTAGATACATTGTGGTCCTCTTGGCACATATACATGCACTTGGTAGCATAGTCATAGTATCATTATTTCATAGAGTCTAGCAGAGCACACTAGAGCACAACATGGCTAGCCTCAATGGGGATCATAGTTGGGTAGCAGTGTAGCTCCAACCATTCCCTCTGCCATATGGTAGTTACTCAACATTTCATGCTAAACCTAGGCCTATAAATACCCTTACTATTAACATTTTTAGGATTGGAAAATTTGAGAATTAGGCAAGTTAGCAAATTCAAAGGCACACTACCAAACCAGAGAGAGGCAAAGTTGCACACCACCATAGCTCACAGTAGGATGCCGTGGGACACCATAGCCCATTGCACACCATGGTTGCCAACCCAGTAGGCACAAACACCATGGTAGAATGTCACTCTCCATGGTCAAACATTCTTGAGACTATGACTACACTGTCTATTATGCTTGTTGTACATTGTGTACCTTCTCACCCCTTTTGGAGTTAACTATGCTCAACACCATTTAGGGTGGTGTTCTATTTCTCTCTCTTTTCTTCCATTTTTAGCATTTTATTCATATTTTCTACTTTTTCATTGCATAGCCATGCCTAAAATTATGCGTAGATGGTAGTCTCCACAAATTGGCACCTTTGTTTTTTGCCAAAACTTTTGACTACGCTCACCTCCGTTGACATTGTGTAAACACTTAGCATTGTTTTACATTAGCATTGTAGCTAACCATGTTGTACGCTAGTGACATCATGTAAGTCCTTGTTTGATTGATAAGACCATTTAGGGCATCTTGTCTCTACCTCCAGCAGGCCCTTGCATGGATGCGGCATCAAACTATGCACCTGTGGACCCCTCAATGTTCCAACCATTGACGTTTTGAATCACTATAGTTTTCTGGTGCTAGAAGGAGGGTTGAACCACCTTTTTGAACTCTATTGTGGTTGTCCTATATGCTCTTTGCATCATAGTTATCTATCAACCTATTGGTATATAGTGGACCCCGTAGTCAATCCCCTCAGGACCCCACATAGCAACGCAAATTGCACTTCTCTCCAATGTTTTCCTAAGCCTTTATTCTCTCAATGTAGAGAGCATGGTCAATGGAGGGCACAGTTCATGAAGAGAGTAGTTAGCTCTCAGCATAGAAAGCATAGTTCATGGAGAGCATAGTTAGTGGTGTTAGTTGAAATAAGGTTAGTTTCAATGTCATCCATAGTACTTCACAACTAGCAACTCGCCTCTCTCCCTTTTACAACTTGATCTATGACCATGAATCCAAATTAGCCTTTAACGTTGGTGTCAAATGCACTTGATACATTTACCATCCAACAAGAGGCTAGGATTGACAACCTTGGGAACCTTGTGATGGCAGGATTGAGACAATTCCTTAGGCTACGTAGCTAAGACCCAGAGTATGCCATGATTAGAAGTGAATAATACAACTTCATATGTGCAAATATCCAAGTAGGGTTACCCATGGATTGCTTTGACATGGAGGCAAAATAGGAGTTTGAACTAATCCACTAGGATAGATGAGAGTATATCCCTTCCTCATTCAATAGCATCCCACTCATGGAGTCCCATCATCGATTATTATCCTATCTCATTCAAGAAAATGAGCATGATGTGGGAACTAACTATGAGGAAGCCCTACAGGAGGACGAAGACGAGTTCAAAGCTCACTCTAAACATGAGAGCCCCTTCCACACCATCTTCTAACAACCACTCCCTATTCTAGCCCCACCTCAATTCAATTCACCTATCCTTCCCAAGATAGTTATAACACCAGCATCACCCTCCCACTTTGTTAGGCTTAGTTTGGCACCTATAGTGGCAATGCATCAAATGCAATACATGAAATATGATACAATAGCTCCCTTTAACTTGCCCTTTATGGCATCATCTCAACTTGTCTAGCCATCTTTTCCAGTAGAAATTATGTTAGCCTAGCCCTACATTCATGTAGGGCTCATCTCCAGGCCCCAAACAACTTAGGCATCTTGCATCCTACCTGTACTGTCCGAAATCGTCAGTCTCCGGCTGGAATGAAATAGAAACCTGGAGATCCCTAGACAAGCACAGAAGACCCTACCTTCATTTGAGGTCAAGCTGGAATTAACGAAGGTAGAGTACCTCGAGTGGTCTGCATGCGAATCAGAAAAGGATTTTCCCGAACGTACACCAATATACTGTACATTGGGTTATACGTAAACAGCATAACTAATGTAAAATGGAGCGTAAACGTACAAGAATGTAAATGATAAGCATACAATAATGAATGAAAAACTGTAACAAATCTTAGCAAATGAAATGTGGCAATATTATTGCAAAATGGAAAGTTACAATGCACCAGTCTAATGCAGTTGCGAATCTGACACAAGGCGGAAGATAAGCCTCGATGGATGCAAAGGGATGATGGTGTGCTGGTTTAAACTGTAGACACAGCATGAAGGCTGTATGCTCAGCATGTAGGGTTCAAGTCCAGCATATAGGTTTTTGGTTTTTGCTCTCCTTTCTCAGTGTTTCTAGTTCTTTTTTTTTGTCTCTGGTTTGCTCAAAATTGCCAACCCCAATCTAGTGAAAAATTGAAGTTTTTATACAAGTTTAGACGTTAGACTCGAATCTGAGAGGGGATGATTGGCTGTGGAGTGCTGGACTCTTGGGTTGGATGACATGTGGCACATTAACTGAGTGTGAAAGAATGAAATTTTACAAGTGTACAACATGCTGCACGCCAGCGTATACTGCTGTACGCCAGCGTGTACACACTGGGCATGTGAACTCGGCGTACAGACTTGATCAAAACAAAAGAAGTCATTCGGCCTTCGGATTCGAATTCGGATGGTAGGAGAATGCTTCCTGTGGATGTTCAGCTTGGTTGGCCTTGATCTAACATGATTTTGGAGAGTTTTGATTGGTATACATTGCGCTACACACTGGGCGTACACATTGTACATGCTGAGCGTATACGCTGGGCGGACACGCTAGGCGTATACGCTGTTCGTGCAGGATGTACATGCTCAGCGTATGAACTGCAAAGTGCATGATGTCGTGACCAAAATTCAACTTTCTGGAGCCCATGATGACACCTGATAATTGCTCTATTCCTGTGAGTTGACGCTTTGTACAAAATCTTACTCCGACGTGCCATTTCCATGCCATCTTTGGGATCGCATGTCAGTCATACACGCTGAGCATACATGTGAGGCGTGTACGTTGGGGGTGTACACTGGGCGTATATGCTGCATACTGCATACTTAGTGAGAACCAAATATCTTGAGCTCCGAAGTTGCCATGTTTGATGCCGGATGTTGTCGTGGTCGTTTGCGAATCCCAAGGAACCGTTTCTTGTTGAGTTCGACTCTGCTCGAAGCTGTTTGTGGGACCCTCGAGCTTCAGTCATGCTAGGGAGCATCATGACTTAGCTCGACTCTTGTTGGAGAAGTACTAAGATCAAAATTTTATGGTGTTTCATTAACCCCTCTTTGTTGACGCTTAGATGAATCAACCTGAGAAGCGTCGACAAAGAAGTAAAAAACACCACAAGCAGTTTGGTAGAGACATTGTCCTTTGGCACCTGGCCAGACATCATCGTACCATGTTTAGTAGTACATAGGATTGAAGAAATGAAATTTTTATTGGATAAGAAAATGGGAACTATATGGATCGATAACGGATCAAGGGCTTGTGCGTGGTGAAGAGGATGTCCGGGTATGTGTGCAGGTCATGCTTATCTTTGTCAACAACTATTTTTTAGCCATTTTTTAGTAGATTTGGGATCAAAACATGATGTGTACATCCTTTGGCAGCACAAGACTCTTGTTGGGCGTTTAAGAGGATGTGGGCAGAACCAAAGCCACGTGATGAGGTGTTGCGTTCTTTGGAGGAACAGGGTCTTTGTTTAGTGTTTCAAGGGAACTTGTTGGTGGAGAGCCAAAGCCATGCAACAAGATGTTACTTGATCATTTGAGACATGAGAATTTGCTTTCAAGAAAACTGCCTTCCCACTAAGGGCTTATATCGCCTTTTTTTTGTGCTCAGATGCCATGTTGTGGGTTACAACTGCTTAAGAGTGGTGCAGTGTTCAACAGTGTGTTCAATGTTTTAGGCTGTACTGGGTGTGTCCAAGATGTAACTAAGTAGATGATGTTGAGGGGTAGGTGGGATATGTAACAAGAGATGTACTAATGAATGGCTTGATTGGTCTTGTCACATGTATTATGAACAACGTCTTACCTCACTGCTGTGACAAAGTGCATTCTTGAACAAACACCTCTGAGTGTCATCCTGCAAACACAACTCCAAGAAAACAAGAAAATCATGGGTGAGTAAGCAAGCTTAGACCTGATCAGCTACTGATGAAACTAAGGCAACATACGAGATTTCAGGCACTGTATAGGAGTAGCAACAATGTTGTCAGGATCGGCTGATAGCGAGCGAGGCAGCGGCTCTGATGAAGTTTGAACACAACCACAGATCAGGAGGCTAGAGATGAAATTGCCAGTTTATAGTCATAGCGGACTATCATGGGTTAGTTTTATATCATGACCCATTGGACATTGCCCGTTTAGAGTCGTGGCGGATGGTACATTGCTAGTTTCTAGTCTTGGTGGACCGTGAAGAGGCAAACCGGTTTATAATCTTAGCGGACTCTAGAGAATGAGACTGTGGTAGTTTAATGTCATACCGGAGAGGTGCTATTTTATTATCATTTCAGACATCTTATGGTATTAGTTTACCGTCATGATGCCAGGATGAGCTATGCCATTAGTTTACCGTCATGATGCCAGGACGAGCGCATACCTAAGTCCATGCTCAAATCTGGAACGGTTTCAAGAACACATGGTTGGTTAGATTTGCAAACTCATTCCCTTCCATGTCAGCTAATTTGAATGCTCTATTTTCATACGCTTTGGTAACCATGTAGGGCCCTTCCCAATTGGCTGAGAATTTGTTCGGGTGTTCCCAAACAGCTTTGAGTACAAGGTCACCTTTCTTGATAGGGTGCTTATGAACATCATGTCGATGGCATTGTCGTTGTCATTTTTGGTACCATTCAATCTGATCGAGCACACGTATACGTTCCTCCTCCACCAAGTCCAAGTCAATAATGCGTAGGTCATTGTTTTGCCCTTCATCAAGGAGTCTGGAGAGTGTGATCCTTAAAGACGATACCTGTAACTCCAACGGTAAAACAGCTTCTGAACCATAAACAAGACTATATGGTGTTTTACCTATGGAAGTTCAATGCATAGTATGATAAGCCCATAGCGCATATACTAGCTATTCATGCCATCTTTTCTTGCTTCGGGTAAGCATCTTTTTAAGTACTGTAATGATGGTTTTATTTGTGGCTGCAACTTGTCCATTGCTCTGAGGGTAGTAAGGGGATGAAAATGAATGTTTGATCCCTAGGATTTCACAAAAAGTTTTGGTTTCGGCACTACTGAATTGTGGCCCGTTATCAGTGATGATGGTCATAGGGATGCTAAAACGGGTCACAATGTTTTCGAGAATGAAGTTGCATATGTGTTTGGACGTGGTTTTTCTAAGGGGAATAGCTTCTACCCACTTCGTGAAATACTTTTTCGCGGTTATGATGAAGTTATGCCCTATAGAAGATGAGGGTGTTATTGGCCCAATAAGGTCTAACCCCCACTTTTGGAAGGGCCAAGTGATTTGCGTTGTATGCAACTCATTTGGTGGAACATGTATTAGATTGCTATGTTTTTGACAGATACTGCACGTTTTGGCCTTGGAGAGACAGTCATACTCCATGTGTGGCCAATAATAGCCCAAACGTCTTATTTTCGTTGCCATTGCTTTAGGTGCTATGTGCCCTCGGCATAGTCCATCATGTACTTGCTCAACAATGGTTTGGGCATCAGTGCTACTAACGCATGTTAACAGTATGCCTTCGTAGGATCGACGACACAACGTGTCCCCTATCAGTGCATATTGTCGAGAACATTTTCGTACTGCATCCTTTTGTGCATTCGTTAGATGTTGCGGTGTTTCACCATGTAGAAGGTCTCTTTTATGTCATCATACCATTCTATTGCGTGTGTTGTACTAATGGATGCAATTGGGAATTCATCGAGAGTATCAGTTATGGGTTTAGCACAACTGATTATAAAGCTTGGCAACATATGGAACATGTCAGGAGATCTGTTTAGAGCTAGCGTGGCAAGTGCATCTGCAATGGTGTTATCATTTCTGGAAACATGTTGCACATCCATGTTTTCGAATTGCTTCAATAAGTGTTTAGCTAAGTCACAGTATGATTGTAAATGTTATGCTTTGCATGTATAAATGTCTATGACTTGGTTTAAAACTAGTTGTGAGTCTCCCCTGACTACAAGTCGTGTGATGTTGGAAGCTAATGCTACTGTAAGGCCCCTAAGGAGACCTTCGTATTCTGCTATGTTGTTGGTACAATGAAAATTAAAGCGATAAACAAAGGCTCGAATCTCCCCAGAGGGATAGGTGATGACAACGGCAGCACTCCCCTCTCGAGCGGTGGATAATCCATCAAAGTTCATAACGGCTTCGTACTCATCGGGAACTATGTCTATCGCGCTCACATGTTCGTTTGGAAACTCTGGCTCTATTGTTGCTTGATCATGTGTTGGTGATGTAGTCAGTTGGTTCGCTATGGCTTGACCCTTGACTGATGACTACGTGATGTAATGTAGGTCGAATTTAGCTATTATGGCTTTCCAACATGCTATTCTGCTTGACTCGTAAATGTTACTGGTGATGGCCCTGAGCACATTATCTTTGTAGATTATGTTGGCTTGGTTATAGAAGAGGTAATGTCACCATTTCTTTAGGGAAAAGACAAGGGCTAAACATGACCTCTCTACCTTGTTGTACTTCTTTTCATGGGCCACTAATGCATGGCTCAAATAATAAAAATGGATTTTAGTCCCATCATCTCGTTTCTGGCAGAGCATAGAAGCAATGGACAAATCTGACATAACAAGATAGATGTAGAAGGGTTTATTGTTCTGTGGAGGGTACACTATTGTTAGCTGAGCCAGTGTTGTTTTAATATGGTCGAAGGCTTCCTGGCATTGTGGAGTCCATTCAAAATGGACATTCTTTCGTAGCAAATGATTCACGGATTGCAACTTATCCGTCAATTTTTCTATGAAGCACCTGATGAACTGTAATCTACCTTGTAGACCCTGTAGTTCAGTAATGTTGCTTGGTGGTTTTAGATTGATAACAACTTTAACCTTATCTGGGTCCACTTGTATTCCTGTTTCTGACACTACAAAGCCTAGCATCTTGCCCGTTTTTACTCCGAAAATACATTTCTTTGGATTGAGTCTAAGTTCATATTTTAAACAGCGTTTTAGGATCAAATATAAATCTTGGATGTGTTTCTCTGGTGTTTTCGATTTAATTACGATGTCATCTGCATAATCATTGAGCAAATATGTAATCACTAAAAATAAATGTCATTGCCCTTTGATACGTGGCCCTAGTGTTCTTGAGACCAAATGGCATCATTGTGTAACAAAAGATACCCCACGGTGTCATAAAGGTAGTCTGGAGTTGATGCTCTGGGTTAATGTGTATCTAGTTATATCCTGAGAAGCCATCCATAAAAGATAATAGGGCATGCCTGGCGGTTGAGTCAACAAGTTGATCGATGCTGGGTAGGGGGAAATCATCTTTTATGGTCGCAACATTGAGGTCCCAGAAGTCGATGCATAGGCGAATGCTTTCATTCTTCTTCGGGAAAATAACCATATTGGATACCCAATCAGCGTAGTCAACAACCCGAATGAAACCCGCCTGATAGATTTTGGTGATCTCATTACGAACTACCAACGCCACCTCAGGCTTAACCTTTCATGCTTTTTGTTTCACTGGCCTTAACTTTGGATCGAGTATAATATTGTGCTGGACGATTCAAGGATCTAACCCGGGCATGTCAGTGTAAGACCAAGTGAATGCTTTTATGTTGTCTCGAAGCACATGTTCTATGTCTTTGGCTAGTTGAGGTTGCAATAGTGTACTCAATTTTAATACCTTAACCTGACCATTAGGCATAGCAATGGGGGTTTCAGTCAAGGGGTCTTCAGTGATGCTATCAGCTTCTATGTCGAGGGATTTTGTGATACCTTTGTAGTTGTCTAACGTTTGTTGTGTTGAAGCTATGACTGTGTCGTCTATTGATGAACCTAGGTTGATGGAGTTTATGTCGATTTCACTTGTGATCTTTCCGTATGGTCCCTCGATGGTCAATGGTATGAATACATGCTAGTAATCCATTGGGCTTGCTCCTACCAATAAACAGAGGGCAGAGTGAGCTAGTAGTGGTTGTTACGCGTTCTTAGGCAACGTAAATCATGTGTACGTATACAACGGTGGTTTTGTCGTCAACTAGGACACATGGCAGTTTAAGGCCTTACTAGGCCGAATGTGGCAGTTTAAGGCCTTACTGGGCTGAACCTATGATTTGATGATGCCTAGTTGATGTATGATCTGTACCAAGGAGTTTGCGCCAGAATGTTCAGTGTGGGCAACCGAAATTGCTTTGCCAGGGAATATGGTATGTGGTAGTGTTCATTATCTTGTTATCTTGTTTTGCATTTTCCCGTACTTTGTACTTTGAACGATTTTGATTAAAACTAATAAAATATTAAAAGGCAGCGGCGGCGGGGTCAACTCAGCGCTATATATATGGTGGCGGGCGTGAGCATGAACCTATCAGTTATCAAAGGCAACGTGAACCTAAGTTGCAGCATGAGCGTAAACCTAAGTCGCAGCGTAAGCATAAACCTAAGTCGCAACGTGAGCGTAGAGAACCAAACCCCAACATGAGCGTAAGTCGCAACGTGAGCGTAGAGAACCAAACCCCAGCGTGAGCGTAGAGAAGCAAACCCCAGCATAAGCATAGAGAAGCTAACCCCAGTGTGAGCATAAGAAAGCTAACCCCAGCGTGAGCGTAGGGAAGCTAACCCCAACGTGTAGGATTCAGCTCGACGTGTAGGCTTAAACTCCAACGTAAACCTATGAGATTTAGCATACAGGACACCAGAATGAGCAAGGGCAAGGAGGTAGAAGGCCAGGGGAGGAAGGGGCCTGACTTGACTTTCACAGAGGAAAGTGAGGTCATGCTACAATGTTTGCCTAGGCCCAAGATTCCATCGTGGCCTGGATCAGCACACAGGTAGGCTCTAATCTTATCTCAGTTAATTGCTTTCATTTGTATTTATTATCTGGGCTTAGATATTTTTGGCATCGTACATAGTCCGCACGCTAAGTGTAAACATTTTTTCGTAGCGTGCAGGGTCTGCACACTGGGCATAGACAGTTTTTGCAGCATGCAGGGTCTGCACACTGTGCTTAGACAGTTTTCGTAGCATGTAGGGTTTGCACACTGGGCGTAGATAGTTTTCGCAGCGTGTAAGGTCTGCACGCTAGGTGTAGATAGTCTTCGCATCATGAAGGGTCTGCATGTTGGGCATAAATAGTCTTCGCAGTGTGCAGGGTCTGCACGTTGGGCATAGACAATTTATTTGGCAGCGTGCAGGGTCTGCACACTGAGTGTAAACAGTTTGCAATTTTTTCGAAGTATTGGCCTTCAACATGGAATTTCATTTCTCTATTTCATTTTCATGTATAGCTGATTTACCATGGCATTTTGGTTATTTATAGGGATCCTAAGCCTTTCCTCTTAGTGGTTGAGCTGGTCGTGGTACTGGCCTGGTTCGGGCCCCTTGATACCGACGAACCTGCCCCTAATCTTACTATTGATAACAATGGGGTATGGTTCAGGGAAGGGGCCTATGAGTTCCTTGCCTTCATCTTAGATGGATTTAAGGTAGTGATATGGTCCCATCTAAGCGAACAAGTAGTGCGGAGTGTGCTCAAAGCAATGTTGCCAGGATCCTCAAACGACATCATAGCTTTCATGGTGGATATTAACGAGGGACCGCTTGCGATTGAGGATGGTCCCTCTGGAGGGCCTAGATCTACCCATCCGTTATCGTGCTTGTGGGACTTATTGCCTCGTGGGCCTCACTATCTCAATAGCACCTTATTTTTGGCTGCACGTGTGCATACATTATTCTAGAATCCTTTGGGCATGGTGTATAGGGTAGAGAGGTAAGGTTGTTTAATTTGTCGTTTCTATTCTGTTGTTTAGTGTTTGCTCTTGCTCTGACAACTGTTCTTTTGCAGGCCCCAAGTTGACAAAGATGGAATATGCGTCAATGATGACGAACTTGCATTGGCTCACACCGCTTTAGAGACCTTCATGGTAGGTCCCACCCTCCACGGAGCTGTATTAGCTCAGACTAAGGGTGACATTGTTCATTTCATAAGCGGTTTTCCATGGCATTTGTGCAATGCGCAGCTTGAGGGTGGCTGCATGAAGATTGGTCACACAATGGACCGATTTTCCCCCGTGATACTAACTTGGATCCTAGCAATGTAAAGCCCATGACTAAAGGTAAGTGATGATATTTCCCTGACGTCTTAATCTGTTTGTCCGGCTGCAACGTTGGTCATATTTGTGCTATGGTTTTAAATTGTGTTTACAGTTAACGTCCCCCCCTCCCCGGTGGAGACCCTGTTACGACAGGGCGGACTAAGAGCACCCTGTCGATGAAATTTGGGGAGGTCAGCAAGGCGTAGCGATGGTTCTGTACTAGTACCCCACCATCTATTGTCCGTTGTTTGAATAATGCCAGCCTCATGGAGTTATTCACAACCCCAAGCCCCAATGTCTCTGTAGCTGAGATGATTGGAATTGTTGATTCATTTGACAACTCTGTCACTTACTACAACACTCGTATTAGGGTGTCAAAATAGTTTTTCATCTGTCAGCCAAGTTGTTTTTAGACCTCTTCGGTGTCCCGACAGATGGTGTGAATGTGGTTTTAGACAGGACGCAGAAAGAGCTCCATGTGGTGCATGAGCTGGAAGATTGGTTGGGCATTCTCAAGGGCTCTAAGGGGTTCCCTATGCAGGGAACATCAAAGGTGGTGGAAGTCAATGAATTGTATCCCTTGTTTAGGGCATGGGTGTTTCCTAAATCCCTATCTCAAGTGAAGAGTCTTGGGGTGGAAGACGTGCGCATCATGTAGACCATTTTAGAGACCGAGATGCGTTCTAATTGGGCCCAATTTTTGTTGTCGGGTTTCCATAGGGAGATAGTGCGATTGCGTTCAAACGTTGAGGCACAGTCCCATTCTACCTTCACGTTCTTCGCAGGTTATCTACGTCGCCTGGCCAAGTTTTTAGTGGTTCGTGCGGATAATAAATATGTTTTGCGAGATTGTACTCAATTATCTTGCCCATGGATTAACCATTTGTTCAAGGTAGCTAAGTCCCAAGATGCACCCAAGGGGATTGATGAATCAGTTTCCATCACAATAGAGGGGTCATCTAGTACTTCAATCCATACACGTGACAGTGTGGGGTTGGAATCAGACAATGTGCCCTATATTGCAAAGAGAGCTGATTGGGTGATCAAGGAGATCATCGGAAAGGCCAAATCAAAGATTCAGAAGCCCGAACGCCCTAAGGAGGTGGCCTCAACTGTGGAAGAGCCAAGGGTGAAGTGTATACGATTCAAAATGCCTGCTTGAGGTAAGTAATCTTGATGCACTTGTTGTATTGCTATTATCGTTATTTTCATTTTGATCACTTACATGAAACTAATGTCTTCAGACCTGACTCGGGAAGTGAGGAGATAGGAGCTAGAAACCATTATCGAGGAGGAGGAAGTTCCAATGGATTTAATAATTGAGGAGGAAGAGGTTGGAAAAGATCAGGTGGAAGTAACCGAAGAGCTGGGGGAAGATACCATGGAGACAGTATTGGTCGATGACTAGGATGGTGTCGATGAAATGTTTAATAGCTTCCTTAAGAGAAAATTGGACCTTGGTGACCCTCCGAACCGGGAAGGGAATAGAGAACTCGGTATATTCCCTTTTGTTTTATTGCGTTGCCTTGTGAATCGTTGTTTCCATCATGTGGTGTTTTAATTTTAAGTTTTTTTATCGCTTCCAGATGAAGATATTGAAACTAGGGCGATTCCCAAGATGTGGTTAGAAGTGCCTATGATAGTGGCTTCCCCTGAAAAAACCCCTGAGGCTAGTCCATCTTGTACTCATGAACCATTTACTTGGACCAAGATGCCAAGAAAAATGGATTTCATCACCAGTATCGTTGACAAGGTGGTCGAACACATTTAGCAGGCTCACCCTGAAATAGGTACAGTTGTCTCAAGTGTTTTGCAACCTTCGAGTTTTATGCTCTTTTTTGCCATCTAAGATCTAATGCCTATTCTTTTCATGTGTGTAGGAGCTAAGCTGAAGTGGGACCCGTCTGAGACCATTTGTATTAAGAGCTTGCCTGCACTACTGCCAGAAGTTGAACAGATACTGAGACAAGTCTATGATGAGGTGGCAAAATGTCTTATGCATAACGCCAAATCGCTTTGGACTTGTCGGCGCTCCATTGAAAAACTATGGTTGTAGATCCAGGCAAGAGAAAAAGAGGTTTCTGAGTTATCGGCTGAGTGTGACGATCTCAAAGCTCACTATGAGTTTGCCTCGGCTAGATTGACCGGTGATTGTTCTTGGTAGACTTTCAAAATCACTTATACCAGGTATTGGAACTTGCTAAATTGCCATGCATCACTGACTCAGAAACTAGTAGAGCGTAAGGCCCAAATAGATTTGCTAAACCTCAAGTGTCAGGATTGGAAGGCTTTTGCTTTCAAGGTGCGGAAGTGGGGTCAAGATGAGAAGAACCACAAGCACCATTACAAGAAATCATTAAAAGAAGTATCTATAGAGAAGCGTTAGCTTGAAATGTTCGTAGAGGGTCTGGGTCTACATTCTGCATTTGATACCTTTACTAAGAATACCACTGTTGAGATGGAATCGCCTACAAGAGTAATTACGACTACTTCTGGGGAGGTCTCTGTGGGTGAATTCCCCTTGAAACATCCCACATGGTCGGTGGTTGACAAGGGGAAGGCCTTGGCGAACGTTGATCTGGGCCTCGATGGGACTAACTGGTCTAGCATCTCAAAGGAAGAAATTCTCCGTCTGTTGGAATTCGGTTTAGGGGGCTCTTCTACGGTAAGCATTTTTTTTTTATGAATTTTGTTCGTTGAATAACATTTGGGAGTTTTTTTTCTTGTGTTGATTGTTTCTTTTGCTTTTTTTTTAGGGTCGAGGCAACGACGATGTTCAAGAAGGTGGCCCCAGCGGAGTGGGGACTCATGGCACCGGTGGGTTTGGCGGGTCTGAAGGGAACAACCCTCCCATCCCTGATGTTTAATTTTGACTTTGAAACTATCTTGGCTCATATTTTTACATGAATCATAAATTGAATGTTTTTCTTTGAGTTGTCTTGAACTGATGAATGGAATCAGTTAACTGTTGTACTTGTCTAACTATATATAACTACATATATGTATTTTTGCATATTTTTTGTTGTGAATTTTGAGTTTAAATGTAAACATGATGTGGTAATGTAAAATGTTTTGGTTTGTTTTGTTGTTTAAGTGTGATGCACAAAGTGGGAATGTAAGTAGGAATGTAATTATAAGTGAAGGATAATTGTAAAAAAAGGAAAATGTGAAGAAAAAACTGTTATTGATAAGATGACGATATAAGCATAAATTTGAATAATGAACTTGAAGTGGTGGACATGGTGTAAGCAAATGGTTTAGTTTAAGGCCATTTTGGGCCCCATGCACTAGTTTAAGGCAATTTCAGGCCATATGTAAACAAGGGAAGTTTCAGGTGACACTAGTGGATTTCTTGGTAGACCGACCATTTCTGATCGTGGCTAGTTTTATGTCGTTGTGGACATGATAGTTTAACATTGTTTTAGACTGGGGAGGTAGTTTAATGTTGTTTTGAACTTTAATGTCGTTTATTAGCTTAGTAATTTTTTAATTTTCTTCATTTTAACATTAGGAGTAGCGTTAACAGGTATGATTCTATATTCAGCGTCTCCTTCGCTGATCACGTTGAACGGAAATTCAGCCCAAGGGACGTCTAATGGAAGAGTTCCCGCGTTGGTGCTTTCTGGCATTTCTGCATGTACTGTAGTTTCTACGTTTGTTGTAGTTCCCAAGTAAGGCTGTATATATACAATTTCAGGCCCAAGTATTTCTATGTTGGGTAAATTTTTCTCTGTGTCTAAGAGATTATTGCTTACTGATTGTGTGCATCTTTGTTATTCATTTGTATCATCTTGTTTAGGCTCTTCGAACTTAACCTCCAAGCCTTGGTCTGTGTCTATATGTGATGAGATGGTAGGTGTGGTAGCCTCCACGCATATAATGATTTCGCCACCTTGATAAGGCAAGTGAATCTCCTGGTGTATGGGGGAAGAGACTGCTTTCAGTTGGGCTAACCAGGGCCTTTCCAATATTAAATTGAACCCTGGCATTTCGTCGATGATCACAAAGTCAGCAGATGTGGGGAATTGATCCCCTGCTATAAAGTCCAAAGTCACTGTGCCTTTGACTACTACACGTGATCCACTAAATGATTTCAAACATGTGGTGGTGGTTGGTCTGATTAGCTCCATAAGCCCTAATTGTTCGACGATGGGATAAGGTACTACGTTTGTAGCAGCTCCATCATCTACATGCACTCTATGTATCTTGAATTGATTTATTCGTATCGTCATGAACATAGGTGTGATTGTCACTTCTCCTATTTTCTCATCCACTTTGATGTTATCATTGTGGAAACCTAATGGCTTAGGAGTTGATCCTTGAGGCGAACACATTACCGCATGAATTGATGGTTCATTTGGAGGTAAGTCTTCGCTTATTGGGATGCATGTCAACATGCGCACTAGGGCTTCGCGATGGGTTTGAGAGGTTAACACCAGGTTGTATAAGCTTAATGAAGTGTTTTTTTGTTTAAGCGCCTGCGTGACCTATGTTAGAGCTGTTGCTAAATCTCTACTATTGGGCGTATGTTTATCGATAGTCATTTGGTCCATCGGGCCCAACAATTTTATCTCATGCGTAGTTGGTTTTTCATTTTTACCTGCAACCGTTGATTTAGATGTATCATGCTTTTCAAATAATTCACCCTCATAGCCTGTGTTTGGTTTATTGTTAGGTGATGTCATGGGTATTGCACTTAGTGGGGTAGGCTTGGGAGGTTCTAAGGCTACTCGTTGACGCTCCTTCTCCAAGCGCTCGCGTGTAAGCTTGTCTACTAGGCATTCTCGTGTGTGGTGTGGGGGTATAGTTGGTTTCGGAACCTCAGGTTTCTTTGGAACCTATACAACGTATGGAGTAGGGCAAGGTTACGGTTGGATGGTTGAATGCGATTGAGTGTCAGGCTGGCTAGGCACCTTGATGACATAGGGAATCGATTTATTCTATGTTAGCGGAGTGGAGGATTAGTGGCCATCAGGATGTTCGGGTATCCTAACAACATATGGAGTTGGCCTAGCTAGAAGTTGTGCCTCCGTAGTTGCGACTGCAGGTGATACTCGGACTACGTAGGGAGCGGGCCGAGTAGGAGGTGATTGTGTGTTTACGGTAGTGGTGGTGGGAGGTACACGCACCACGTATGGTTTTTCACGTGGTGCTATGATAGAAGTTGCTACGACGGGGGGTATTCGGATGACATAAGGTTTTTGTGGGGGGTATGATGGTTGAGGCATAGGTGTTTGTATAGTGGGAGGAATGTGCACTACAAATGGTCTCTTAGGCATTTGCTGCTCATGATTGGAATGGATGGTGTTAATCCTAGGTGTTTTCAGTTCGTTATCAAAGTAGATGGTGTTAATTACATATGGTGCTTCTTTGGTATTTAGAGGATCTTTATATATGCCCATGGCCTGGTTTTGTGGTTGGACCGGGTTGGCTTCATCAAAAGTGATTTGACCTCCGTCAATCATCCATTGAATATCTTGTTTTAGGGTGAAACAATAATCATTGCCATGCCCATTACATTGATGATAATCACAAAAACGATCCATTCTAAAGCCTTTTGGAACCGAGGGCTCGTCTGGCGTTGCCAAGATTGGGTTCTAAACTAGTTGACAGAACCGATCATGTCTTTGGATCACTGCGAGGAACAACTGTTTATGTTTCATCAGTCCGACCTTCAAGAGTTGGTCGAATAACTACGATGGTTTCATGGGTAATGGCGTATATTTAGAGGGGTCCCTCCTGTCAAAGTTTCTCATACAACCCGGTGTAGGGTTTTGTGATGCAGATGATTCTGGTGCAGTCGCAGGAGTGGGTTTAGCATAATTAGCAGGGGCAGCAGGTGGTTTACTTTGTTGTCCCGCATTCGCTTGTTGTGTTTCCGCTACTGCTGCTATATTTGTTTTAGCCTTTTCTTTTTCTTTCTTATTATGTTGGTTTCTAAAGGCTGAATAGGCAGGGTCATGGCTATTTTGGGCTGCCTCCTCTATGTTCTTGATTTGTACAAACGCTTGACTAAGAGTGCATGTATTGAGATAATATAATTTGGACTTTACAAAATCATTAATAGCCCCTTTTAGGATGTTGAGGAGATACATCTCCAAGATTGGCTCATGGAGCTCATTGGGGGCAGCACTCCACCGTTGAATGAATTTTTGGACAGGTTCAAGCGGTGCTTGCTTGACCTATATGAGGCTTTCAAGTATTGCTTCAAGCTTCAAGTTATACTTGAACTTGGTAACAAATTGGTGTAACAAGTCTTCTAGAGAAGATATTAAGTTTCATGGCAAGGCCCGATACCAATCAAGTGCTCTCCCTGTGAGGGACATGGGGAACACTCGCAAAATGGCATGTGGCCACGCCTAAAGTAGCACGCATTCGAGTCTAAATGTTATAAGGTGAGCGTTGGGGTCTGTCTCCCCATTGTATTTAGTCAACGTGGGTAAGAAAACACCCTTAGGTAGTGTTATAGGCAGAACCGAAGAGCTGATAGAGTCATCATGATAGAAGTCCACTACCTTAAGCTCTCCGTCGGTGGCTATTTTGAGGCGTTTGACCTCGTCAGTTAGCTCCTGCATTAGCTTTTTGGCATCAGCCCAATCTTGGGCATTAGGTGAGATAGTAGGTTGAGGATGTTGTACAGTATACAGGTTAGATTGTTGGACAGTGGGTTGGAAGGAAGAAAGTTGTGTGGTTGGAGGCTGCACTTGCGAAATATTTGTGGTGGGTGGCACTAGGGGCAACATACTGTAGGTAAGGGGTTGCTGTCGTTGTTGTGGTTGTCCTTGAGGGATGTTAGCTGGTAAAATTGTGTGAAGCGGTATGTTATAGTGAGGGGGTTGATGCAGTTGAGCACCAATCGCTGCCCATTGCCCAGTTACACTTTATGTAGGAACACCCTGAACTTGTTGAGTTACAGTTGTAAAGGATGCTCCTTGGGTTTGGATCCGTNTTGTTGAGTTACAGTTGTAAAGGATGCTCCTTGGGTTTGGATCCGCAGTATATAGTGAGCGGATGTTGAAGCTAGTATCACATGCGGCATCCCGATCACTCGGGGCGAGAAGGTTACTCCTACATTATTTTGAGGAGGTTGTATTTGTGAGAATGGGGATACTATTGCAACGGGGGGAATAGCAAGGGGAAGTGTGTTGAGTTACGCATCGGTTATAGGAGGAGTAAAGATAAGGGTGGATGATTCCTGTTGAAGTATCTGTGCTTGGCTGATTTTAAATGGTTGGAGGGACGTAGCTTCCCCTGTGGCTAGATGAAACAATGGGTTTGCATAGGTTTGTGGGCTAAGGGTATGGTATGAATCTTTGTGCTCGGATTGAGCTGCGAAGTCATCCTCCTCTTCCAATTGAGGATTTGCCACTAACTGGTCCAGAGAACTGACTTCTTTGTAGGAGGAGTTGTGAGATGAGCTCAGAGTAGTGCTCTGGGAGAGGGATAATATCGTACGGGGAAGGGATGAACTCATGTCCTCCCCTATGGAAGAGTTCGTATTGTCTTTTAACCTCCATTTTGGTTTGATCCATGGCTAGGCCAGCTTGTATTTTTACGCATATGAAATTGTATTGCTCCTGAGTTATAATGTTAAATGATGGGTTCTTCCCTTGCAATCTGAGAGAGCGATGAGGCCCTACCGTAGGTTGTACTACGGGTTGTTGAATGGCCATGGGACCCACGATATCTGTGATGGGTTTGGTTGAAGCGTTGGGGTTCGTAGTGTTCATGGTGAATGGTTGTGAATATAGCACAGTGAAACTAGTATACTTATCAGAGCGTACACCTAAGTCCACAGCGTAGAGTGTATAGACTGGATCTCAGCATATAGGCTCCAACGACCAGCGTATAGGGTCTACAGCGTACAGCGTATAGGTATACTGAGCAGCGTATAGACAAAGTCTACAGCATATAGGCTCCAACGACTAGTGTATAGGGTCTACAGCGTACAGCATACAGGTATACGAAGCAGCATGTAGATAAGGTTGACAGCGTACAGCGTACAGGTATACTGAACAGCGTGTAGATAGGGTCTACAACGTACAGCTTACAGGTATACTGAGTAGCGTATAGACAAAGTCTACAGCATACAGTGTACAGGTATACTGAGCAGCGTATAGACAGAGTCTACAGCGTACAGCATACAAGTATACTGAGCAGCGTATAGACAAAGTCTACAGTGTACAACGTACAGGTATACTGAGCATCATATAGATAGAATCTACAGCATACGGCGTAGACTGAGTAGCATGTAGACACTGGGAATTCAATAGAACGGGGTACCAATCTGGGAGTTTCAGAGCTGGGTTTGGTGTCGGTGCGATGTGAATCTGGGAAGACCAGGGTATGAGATCGTAGTAAGTTTAAACAGTTTGAGGCCCTCCTTCTAGCGCCATTTTCTGTACTGTCCGAAATCGTTGGTCTCTGACTGGAATGAAACAGAAACTTGGAGATCCCTGGACAAGCACAGAAGACCCTACATTCGCTTGAGGGCAATCTAGAATTAACGAAGGTAGAGTACCTCGAGTGGTCCGCACGCAGATCAGATAAGGATTTTCCTGAACGTACATCGATATATTGTACGCTGGGTTATACGTAAACAGCGTAACTAATGTAAAATGGAGCATAAACGTACAAGAATGTAAACAATAAGCATACAATAATGAATGAAAAACTATAACAAATCTTAGCAAATGAAATTTGGCAATATTATTGCAAAACGGAAATTTACAATGCACCGATCTAACACAGTTGCAAATATGACACAAGGTGGACGATAAGCCCCGGTGGATGCGGAGGGATGATGGTGTGCTGGTTCAAACTGTAGACATAGCATGAAGGTTGTATGCTCAGCGTGTAGGGTTCAGGTCTAGTGTACAGGTTTTTGGTTTTTGCTCTCCTTTCTCAATGTCTCTGGTTTTTTTTTTTTTGTCTTTGGTTTGCTCAAAATTGCCAACCCCGATCTAGTGAAAAATTAGGATTTTTATACAAGTTTAGATGTTAGACTCAAATCTAAGAGGGGATGATTGGCTGTGGAGTGCGGGACTCTCAGGTTGGGTGACATGTGGCGCATTGACTAAGTACGAAAGAATGAAATTTTACAAGTGTACAGTGTGCTGCATGCCAGCGTGTACACGCTGGGCATGTGAACTCGGCGTACAAACTTGATCAAAATAAAAGAAATTATTCGACCTTCGGATTCAAATTCGGATGTCACGAGAATGCTGTCTATGGATGTTTCGCTTGGTTGGCCTTGATCTGACATAGTTTTGGAGAGTTTTGATTGGTATACATTGCGCTACACATTGGGCATACACATTGTACATGCTAAGCGTATACGCTGGGCGTACACGTTGTACATGCTAAGTGTACACGTTGGGCGTATACGCTGTTCGTGCAGGATGTACATGCTTAGCATATGAACTGCAAAGTGCATGATGTCAAGACCAAAATTCAACTTTTTGGAGCCCATGATGACACTTGATAATTACTCAATTCCTGTGAGTTGACGCTTTGTACAAAATCTTGCTCCGAAGTGCCATTTCCATGCCATCTTTGGGATCGCATGTCAATCATACATGCTGAGTGTACATGTGAGGTGTGTACGCTGGGCATGTACACTGGGCGTATACGCTGCATACTTCATACTTAGTGAGAACCAAATATCTTGAGCTCCGAAGTTGCCATGTTCGATGCTGGATGTCTCCGTGGTCGTTTGCGGGTCCCAGAAAACCATTTCTTGTTGAGTTCGACTCTGCTCGGAGTTGTTTGTGGGACCCT
Organism: Gnetum montanum; assembly: GCA_015680685.1. NCBI lineage: Eukaryota > Viridiplantae > Streptophyta > Gnetopsida > Gnetales > Gnetaceae > Gnetum > Gnetum montanum. Next base: position 141,622 of record MNCI01005578.1, on the reverse strand, counting down.
CGAGCTTCAGTCATGCTAGGGAGCATCATGACTTAACTCGACTCTTGTTGGAGAAGTACTAAGCTCAGAATTTTGTGGTGTTTCACTACCTATTTTGTCGGTGCCCTCAGTGTTAGTCCAATCCATGCATGCTTGGCTTGCCCTAGTCACCACACCCATAGCATAGCCAACGCATTAACAACATCGTGTGGCTTTGCAATTAGCAATTTGACCCTAGGCCATACAACCAACACAGTAGATAGTGTAGCCGATGCAATCGGCTAGCACAACTTAGATCATGTATTCTAGCTTATCAAAAGTTTGATAGAGGAGGTGAAGTCACTCAAAGCTGCTTCCTTTGAAACTGTCAAGGTGGTGGATTTTTACCAGGATGACCCTATAAGTTCTACAATCCCACCCCTAACTCTACCAACTAGGGTCTCGCTACCTCAACTTACTAAGTACAATGGTGAAGGGGATCCTAATGTGCATTTGGTGACATTTAAGTCTAAGTGCCTACTACTGCAAGCATGGCCACATGTCATCATATGCATTTTTGCAATGTGACTCACTAGCAAGGTACTATACTAGTACTGTGTATTAACCAAGGACTCTATCTCCTCTTTGGAGGATCTTCTGAGCTAGTTTGTGACATGCTTCAAGTACAACTTGAAGCTTAAAACTACCATGGACCACCTAATGCAAATCAAGCAAGGCCACCTAGAGCTCATGCAAAAATTTATCCAACATTAGAGCATCTTTTTGAATGAAATTTGAAAGCCAATAGCTGAGACACATCTCTTGGCCATCTTCAAGGGTGCAGTCAATGATTTCATCAAGTCAAAACTATACTACTTGGCCTCATGGTCTTTAAGCCAAGTGTTTGCCCAAATCAAGAGCATACAAGATGTAGCAAAGCTAGTAAGGACTTGGCCTATGTGGCCTACCAAAACTAGCATGTGAGAAATAAAAATACAACAATGACAATGGTAGCCACACACGCCAAAGCAACCAAGCAGGAGTCAACAACTACGCAGCCCAAAGCCCTGGCTAACAAAGCCACCAACTTTGCTGCCAACCCATCCACATCTACAGTGGTCAAGACACAAGTCAGCCAAAGGTCCAACATTGAGCACAAAGATTACTCAAAGTATACCCTATTGGCACTAAAACCCTTAGAGTTGCTAGATCAACTATTGAAAGTTGGGTGCATCCAACATAAGCCAATATCTGAGGATGCCCACAAAAGGCACAACAAGTACTGCAAGTTACTAAGAAATCCTACCTCAGTAGCATGAAACAAGCCTTTAGTCCCACAACACTTCAGGCTAGACCAATTCTATCATTACTACTAATTGTTGAGTCATAGCACAGACTTTTGTTGGGCTTTGCAAGATAATCTACAAAGGATGATAGATAGGGATGAACTAGTTTTTAACATAGCAAACTCGGTTAGGCCCTAGAACCAATCCTTGAGGGTGTATAATGACCCTCTAAACATGAAAGGTACTAGCTACATCATAAACACCATCAACATGGACAATAGTCCAAAATTGATGTAGTAGCCATTTGTGGTCTAGGTGCCTTCTAGTAGTGCAAGGGTCCCCTCAGCCTCCATAAGGTAGAGACCTTCCTTCATTATTAGAACCCCACCATGGGCACCCAAAACACCCTTCGTGATCAAGGTCCCATAAGATGCAGCAACAACAATTGCTCAAACACCTTTCATGGTTAGGGTCCCACAACATGCTGGCCCCTCGCCTACCTGAAGCCCAATGGTGGATAATGCATTGGTCCCTTCTCATCCAAGGGCCAACTCCACTAGTGACATGAACATACCTACTAGGTGGCAATGCAAGAGGCCAAATGAATGTCTTGCAGATAGGATGACTAAGCAATAATAAGACCAAAGAGTGCTTGATCCATCAAAGCCAATCCTTATCTTTGTGGTCCCTATGGCCAAAGCAATTGAAGAGGCCATAATCAATAAACCACAACCAAATACTGAGGCCCCAAAATGGGCCAAGTAACTAAAGTCCAAGTCCCCTTCATGAGAGATTTGTCTCTTAGGCCACATGGAGGAGGTTAAGGCCAAAAAATTGCAAATAATGGTTAAGACTTTGTCAATGCGTTAGCCCAGGTCAAGCAAGCACTCAAACAAAAAAACACAACGTTGAGTTTGTATGACCTGGTCATGACCTCATCTATCCATTTGGAAGCATTGGCACCTTCATTCTTGTTATGAAGAACATCCATGTAGATGAGAACACCATTCATGCAGTGATATTGCCCCCAACACCACAAGAATCATGTTCAACATCCATAGCATTTTGTGATAAGGCAATCAAGGTCAACCCTGAGTGGGGAAAGGTCATCACGGCTCCAATGTTTATTACCATACACATTGGGCAATGCAAGATCCATAAAGTGCATGTTGATGATGGTGCAACAAGAAACGTAATACTATACTTTGTCATCATCAAGCTAGGCCTCACAGACCAAATCAAGCCAACGAAAACCACGTGTCTAAAATCCTTTAATGGATCATGTGCCACTATTCGTGGCACTATCATCATAGATTTCATAGGAGGGGAGAAATTCCCCATTATTTCCAAATTTATCATCATAGAGAAAATTTCTAACTCTAGCTTGATATTGGGTAGGCCTTGGCTAGCCCAGTTATGAGCCATCTCCTCTCTTATTCACTAGGAAATCCACCTTTTGTATGGAGATGGTGAAGTTATCATCCATGGTGATAACCCCATCCCTTTGGCCATTAATAACATAAAAATTAAGAAAGGGTTAGAAGTTGAATTTGTTGATGATGCACCTATGGTAGACAATGCAATGCATAAGGCTAACACACCCTAACAAGTAGTGGAAGCCAATGACCTCCTAGAGGATACTTTGTGGGCAGAATTACCCTTCAATGTAGTGAGCAAGGGTCCAAGAGAGGGTCCAAGAGAACACTGAATAGTGCACCCTAGGCCCTACATGCCTTCTAATCCACACTAGGTTAGGAAGTAACTATGCAACCAAGGTACCCCCTTAGCCTAAAATACACTAGCTGCTTGCCTACCCTTTGCTGCTATGTGTTGGACATTTTTAAATTTTTCTTGCATTGCATTTGTTTACACATTTACATTTATTCTACTTACTTAGATTACACATCGTTTTGATTTTTTTATGCATTTATCCTCTTAGCTTGCTCATTCGCTCATTTAGTGCACCCTTTAGTAGTTGTTAGATTAATGCATAAAAAAACATCAAAATGCACAAAATATCATAAAAGCCAAAATCACAAAAAGAGAGGTAGCAACCATTGCGGCTCAAAATGACCTTAAACTAGCAATACATGGAGCTTGAAATGACCTTAAACTACCACTAGCAACCCACTATGGTCTTAAACTGGCAAGCCACCTTGGCCTAAAATGGCCTTAAACTAGCAATGCTAAGTCCAAAATGGCCCTAATCTAACAATGCTTAGCTCACTATGATCTTAAACTGGCAACACGTGGCCCAAAATAGCCTTAAACTAGCAATTGCCATAGCCACTGGCACAAACATGCTCACTACCCATAACAAATTGCATGCATACTTATGCAAACTTCACAACATTATTTTTTCCATTTGTGCATATTAACTTTGTGAAACAGGTGCTAATCAATGTTCTTTTGGCTAATTTTATAGGGACATAGCATGATTATCTAGTGAACCATTTTTCCTTGAAGTCGTATTACATCTAACATGAAACATCTCACGTCAACGATGCAAGGGAAGCAACAAGTTCATCATGATACTAAACTGGCATAGCAGCCCATCCGCCACAATGCTAAACTGGCACAATAGCCCATCTACTATAACATTAAACTAGCATAGTCACAACATTCATCCACTATGACATTAAACTAGCATAGCATTCATCCACTACAATGTTAAACTAGCATAGCTCCTCCACTATGATGTTAAATTGGCATCCATATCATTCATCTACTATGATGTTAAACTCGCACATCAGTTCGTCTATGACACTAAACTAGCATAGTAGTCTACTACAACTATAAATTGGCATAGCTCATCTACTATGATGTTAAACTAGCAAAACATCACTATGACATTAAACTAGCACCCAAACCTTTTGTCTGTCATGACGCTAAACTGGCACAACTCATCCTTGGGTCATGACATTAAACTGGCATAACATGCATATTCTATGATGGTAAACTGGCATAGCACACATCCATTACAATGTTAAACTAACACATATCAGTCCACTAGGACTATAAACTAGCACATCATGGTTTACCAAGACCTTAAATCGAGTTCGCGGTCAACCATGCATAGTTTTGTAAGTAAGTGAGTAAGAATAATTCTAACTTCCCCCTCCCACCTACTCTTTCCTAGACCATGTAGGTGGGGATATTACAATCCTAGAATGGAGCACCTATAATTGGCATAGCCTTGGAGAACTTGCAACATCATTGCCCCTGACCATTTTGTTAGTTGTCTAAGCACTTGCCATCAGTTTGGCCTTTGGAGCACTTGCAGCATCTTCGTCCCCTGGCATTGCATGGGCTTTTTGAACACTTGTAATTGGCTTTAGCCTTTGGAGCACTCACAACATCATCACCCCTAGGATTTTACTTACATTTTGTGTTTGGTATTTTTCTTATCTTCTTGAAGTTGTGTTTGTAGGATGAAGCCTTAGGTCATCATGCAAAGACACATCTCAACATAGCAGCAAGTCACCACATTGCTCTGATGTGCATGATTGGACTAGCTAAGCCTTTCAAGAGTGCACATACCTATTACCCCACTATAGCTTACCTACATCTACCCCTATGCCCCAATGCTCTTTCATTTCCCTGCATAGTCAAGACTATAAACCTCTCTGATGCTCACATGGTATGAACACATGACACTCTCTTCAAGCCAAATTATAGAATCTAAGGTGGACATAACATAAGTTGTTCCATGGGGAGCCTCTATTGGCTAGTCAAAGCCTAGGTAGACGTAACACAAGTCATCCTAGGGAGGAAACACCTGTCCTATAAATGTTGTGTAGTTTTGCAAGCATTAAAGTAAAGTCCATCCGGTGGCATGTAGTCCACTTGATGGAAAGCACCCCGCAATTAGCATTTAGCAATGTGTAGAACCTAAGCAAGTTTGCCTCACAAAAAAAAATGTAAGCAAAAAAGAGTAAAGGGGGAAAAAAATTTCCCTAAGCAAATCAACAACACTGCAATTTCACAATTGGCCCAGCCTTGAATCTACACTGACTCTCTAATGAGCACTCCAACAAGAGGTCCAGGTTTTTAAGGGCTAAGCCACCCTAGTGCCATGGTCATCATTAGCCATGTTGACTCTACATCCTACATCATGATCTGTTTGCACTTTATCTTCCCTTTTATCCCTAGCAAATTACCTACACGTGTTACTCCCAGCATACCACTATCCATAGCACTCTTGAGCATGGTGCAATGACATCTGATCAGGTGCTAAAAAGTGATGTTGGTGTTAGGTTTACTATGGTGTTTTTTCTATTCTTTGTCGATGTCTCTCAAGCCATTCCTCTAGAAATTAATAAAGAGAGACCAATGAAACACTACCAAATTTGGGCTACAACATATTGATTGCAAATTTGCCTAAGTGTCAACATGAGGCTACTTTTTAAAAAAAAATTTATGTGCCAAAGTGTAGTTAGCCTAGTGGAGAGCATAGTCAGCTTAAAAAATTAATTTTTATAATATTTTCTAAGTGTGATCATGATGTAAGAAGTTGCAAATTTTTCTAAGTGTTGGGACTATGCTCTCCACTATCCTAGAGTGTAGTTAGCTTAGTAGAGAGCGTAGTCAACACAAAAGGCTAGTTTTGCAAATTTTTCTAAGTGTCAAGATAACTGCTACAAAACTTTCTAAGTGCTTTGACTACACTTTCCACTGCTCCAGAGCGTAGTTAACTGTAGTTAGCATGAAGGCCTAGTTTTTGTAGAATTTCTTAAGTGTTGAGACTATGCTCTCCGATAACCTAGAGTGTAGTCAAGCATATTCAACTAAAAGCTAGTTTTTGTAACTTTTGACAAGTGCTAGGACTACACTCATCCCTAGTTAGGAGTGTAGTTAGCCTCCTATGGAGACTGTAGTCAGCACTTGGCCATTTTTTATAAACTTTTTCTAGGTGTTGGACTATGCTCTCCCCTTGTCCAAAGCATAGTCAAGCGTAGTTAGCTAGAACAACCTCCAAAGACCTCCACAATGTAGCATTGGCATTCAGCTCAACTCCAACTCACCTCCAACAAGCTTAGTTAGCAAAATGAATCTTTTTTATATTCCTTTTGTCCCAAAAATTGTAACTACACTTGATCCCACACAAGATACTAGAGAGCATAGTCTCCAAAGTTGCATTTTTTAGGTACATTGTGGTCCTCTTAGTGCATATACATGCACCTGGTAGCATAGTCATAGTCTCATAGTCTCATAGAGTTTAGTAGAGCACAACACTACTAGCCTCAGTGGAGAGCGTAGTTGGGTGACAACGTAGCTCCAATTGTTCCCTCTACCACATGGTACTCACTTCGCATTTCATGCTAAACCTAGGCCTATAAATATCCCTACCATCAACATTTGTAGGGTTGGAAATTTTGAGGATTAGGCAAGTTAGCAAATTCAAAGGCACACTAATGAATTGGAGAGAGGAAAAGTTGCACACCACTATAGGACTCTGTAGGACACCACAGCCCACTGCACACTGTGGTTACCAACTCGATAGGCACATACATCATGGTGGAACATCAGTATTCATGGCCAAACACTCCCAAGACTATGACTATGCTATCTACTATGCCTATTATACACTGTGTACCTTCTCACCCCTTCTAGAGTTAACTATGCTCATATTTTTAGCATTTTATTCACATTTTCTACTATTTCATCACACAGCTATGCCCAAGACCATGCTTCGGTGGTGGTTTTTACAAGCTGGCACTTTTTTTTACACCAAAACTTTTAACTACACTCATCCTTGTTGAAATTGTTGACACCATTGACACTGCATAAATGCTTAGCATCATTTTGCATTAGCATTGTAGCTAATCATGTTGCACCTTGGTTACATTTGGTAAGTCCCTGTTCAATTGAAAAGCCCATTTAGGGCACCCCATCTCTACCTCCAACAAGCCCTTGCATGGACATAAGGTCAAACTATGTGCCCATGACCCCTTGGTATTCCAGCCATCAATGTTTTCAATTGCCACAAAACCCAATGAAGGTTTCACCCCACAAGAAAAAAACAACGGGAAAGCAAATTGCCAAGAAGCCAGAATGATCTATGAAGACCAAAAGTTCAAATCAACAACTCCAAACATGCAAAGGAAGGATCCTAGTGATTAAAAGAAAACTTGGAGCAAAGTAATGATTCCTCAAACTTATCTACCAAGTGAACCACACTTCAAGAACATGAAGTGTCAAATCCACTAACTAACCTACATGTTGATGTCACACTATAGCCATGATGTTAGTACTTAGAATGCATTATTTGTCATCATAACAATTTTCTTATAACCTTGCTACCATTTCATCATCATAGCCTTACTAGATTATCATGATCACTCTTTGGAATGATTCTACATGATTGAATTAAGTGTGAAGAAGGAACATTAGTGATGGACCTATGATGATGTTTTGTATTCTTTATTGGTACCTCTTAGGTAAATCCTCTAGACATCAACAAAGAGGAGCCAATGAAACATCACCAAATTTGCATGTTATAACCTTTGTAACCCCATCCCATGAAACCTAATGCTAAACATCATTGTAAATGTGATCATAACCTTTAAGGTTCAATCTTACATATTTTATACTTTTGAGGATAAAAATAGGGCCTTGCTGGGCCACATTACAAGTTTAAGATCATAGTAGACCATGATACCAATTTAAGGCCCCTCCAGTCACTCCCAATAGCCTGAAAACCTTATTAAACCTAGTCAAAAGTGCCCAAAAATTTCATATCTAGTTGATCCCTGCTGAGGGGACTCCATCCATGCTACCTGACATGGCTCTAGTGTGGATGGAAGGGGGTAATCTTAAATTGCCAAAATCAACCACTCAATTGCTATATTTTGACCTTAACACCCCTTGCCAACTTCTAGTAATATATATTGGCCAAAAATAATATGCTTTTTGCATATGAAACCTTCCCCACATTGGTGAAGCCCCCACCCATGTTGCTGAACATGGATCTAGCATGGATACCCAATGGATATGCCATAAGTCACTTTCCATAGCCTTAAATAGCCACAAAATGCATTTTGATAGCCTAGATACCCTCCCATAGTCTTTGGTAGTTGATAGTTGCTTCAATTTAAGGCATTTTCACATATGGAATATTTTTCATGCTAGTGAACCCCTCATCCATACTATCTAGTGTTCATCTAGTGTGGATAACCTAGGGGTATGCCAGAAAATCCATGTTACAGCCAAAAATAGCCCCAAAACATTTACTAGTAACCTTGCAATACTACTGGATCCTTCCAACACCTTTAGATGCCCCAAAATTTGTCAAAAATGACACAAAACTATCTTCTCTTCCTCATCCATACTAATGCTAGCATGCCCAACATGGAAAAGGAAGGATGATTACATGAACCACATAAAAGCCTCCAAACTAGTGGATTTTGACACCAAATCTCAACCATCGACATTGGCAACTTCAGAGGCTGACATGCATGATTGATTTGTTATTAAAAGAGACTAGATCTAAGATATTTAGTTCATAAATCCTGAGGGAGACCTTATCCATGCTAGGTAACATGGAGCTAGCATGGATAAAAGAGACCTAACTAAAAACTCTCAAGATTTACCTTGAAACAAGCATGTATTGAGTTACTTACCCTCTTGGAGACTCCAGTAATCCAAAACCTGCTAAAATTGATTTCATTTCATGGTTTTCCTTGATTCTACATTGAACACCCCCTCATCTATGCTAGCCAACGTGGATCCAATGTAGATGCATCAAGAAAAGTTCATGAGAGGTTACAAAGTCACCAAAAAGAGTCTAACTTACACTATCCTCATCCTACAAGCTTGCTGGAACCTTCCAGAGCCTCCAAATGTCTCAAAACTAGCCAAAAATAGCATAAAACTATCATCCCTCTTTCATGATGCCCAGCGTGGAAAAAAGGGAGGATGATTGCATGAGGTATCAGGGAGCCTCAAAACTGCTACATTTTAACCTTAAACCCTAGCCCTCAACCCCTATAGCCTTGGTAGCTTCGAAACCCTATCAAACCTTACCAAAAGTGATTAAAATCTTGGATCTAAGTGCATCCACATTGGGAGGGAGATCCTATCCATGGTAAAAACCCTACCCATAGTGTGGAAAAAGGGGGTGAAGCTAAAAATTATGAAATTTTCATCTAAATTAATTTCTAACAAAAACCTAACCCTCTTGAAAGATCCAGTGGCCAAAACCTACTAAAATTGATCCTATTTCATCATCACCCTTACTTCCATGTTGAGCACCCTCCTCTTCCACATTGGCGAGTGTGGATTCAACATGGATACTAGGGGGTGACTCATGAATGGCCCATACACACCTCAAAATGACACCTAATAGCCTTACAACATCACCAAATTTACATGTTGTAACCTAGTTGAAAGTGCACAAAACTTTTATATCCAGTTGATCTATGCTAAGGGGAGGTCCATCCAAATTTCCTAGTATGTATCTAATGTTTATGGATTGGGGTGACCTTAAATTGCTAAAATTAACTATCCATTTATCCTATTTTGACTCTACCATCCCTTATCAGCTCTCAGTAACATAGACTGGCCAAAAACAACCTAGTTTTTACTTCTAAACACCTTTCCCATGTTGGTGAATCCTTAATCCACATTGTTGAGTATGGATACCCTTGAGATATGTTATAAAAGACTTTCCATAGCCTTAAATAGATCTAAAATGCACTTTCATAATCCTAGTATCTCTCCATGACCTCTAGTAGTGGATAGTTGCGGAAACTTAAGTTGATTTTTAGTTTTGAAGCCTTATCCATGCTGGTGAACCTTCCATTCACATTGCCTAGCATGGATCTAATGTGGATGCCTTAGGGATATGCCAAAAAACCAATTTTATAGCCAAAAATGGCCTCATGACCTACCCTACTAACCCCTAGACTACCGAAACCTACCAAAGCCTTTAAACACCTCAAAATTAATCAAAAATGGTAAAAACGCCATCATTCCCCTCCCATCCATGCTAGATCCACCTTTCCCAACATGGATGAAGGGGAATGACTGCATGAGACATCAAGAAGCCTTTAGAACACTTAATTTTGACACCAAACCCTAGCCCTTGACATCAACAACCATGAAAGCTTACATGCATGATCAATTACTACCAAAATTGGCCTAGATCTAAAATTTATGATCCATCCATGCTAGGAACCCCCTCTTCCACACTAGCTAGTGTGGAGGCAATGTGAAGGAGTTGTCGTTTTCCCTTTGATAGTAGATTGACACTCCAGGAGACCAAAAACCTACACCAACAAAGCCTAAGACCTCATAGCATCAAGTTTATGCTTGTTGGAGTCCATTTTGGTTGTTAAATCTCATCAACTCCCATTCTCCATGCTATAGAAATCCTTCTAGCATGGATCAAGGGGGGAGAGGGGGCGGGGGAATAACATTGCATGGCCTTTAACAACCCCTATACTTAGCCAAAATTAGCCAAAAACTTGAGAAATCATGGCTTACAACCCTAGGAGCCTAGAAACCTAGAAGGTTTTCTTCCTAGACCATCCTAAGACCAAAAGGTAATGGCACTCCCTCTACTCCACATTGGCTCCACACTAGTCAATGTAGATCTAGCATGAAGATTTTCCCAAACATGTTTTAATACTTAACCCATCCAAATAATCTCAAAACATAGCTAGGGGATGCACAACTACTAGATCTTGGTTTCGGCTACCCATCCAAGCCAATTTAAGCCTAATTTATCCCAAATTTAGATTCTCTACATTGATCCCCCTTCCATCCATGTTGGCCAGCGTGGAGCTAGTGGGGTATGACTTTAAGACTTGCTTCTTAACCATTTTTGACCTCCAAAAGAACCAATTTTGATAGATCTAATCTTGCATTTTCTTGGGAAGGCTCAAAAATCATAATTTTGATCCTTCTGATGCCATGCAACACATTTCCCTTGGTCTTAATGCTTGCTTCAAAGGGAGGTTCCAAGGGTTGAAATTGATGTTAAAAGTAGCTTATTCTCTTCCCCAGTCAACTATGTTAACATGCAAGTCATTGAAAGTCGAAAAATGGGAAAAACAAACTTGGGAAACTATTTAGATATTCCATCCACGTTGAGGGTCATCCCTTCCATGCTGGCTAGCATGGATCCAATGTAGATGCCCTAAAACCCTTTCTTTCTTAGTCCAAACAACTCAGAAACAACCTATGTTAATGGTCAACCTTACCCCATAGCCTTGTAGCCTCAAACCTTGGCTTGTTAAGGTATAAAATTGGTAAAATCTAACTTTATTTGACCTATATTAGCCAAATCTTACCACATATATCCCATGTTGCTTGAGTTAACCTTATTTCATAATGCTTCAACTTGTTTTTGGCCTTGTTTTGCATTGTTGATCTTCTCGGCCATTATATGGCCCCTACATAACTACACTATCACCATATTTACTTTATTCTCTTCCTTATAACTATTATTTATCATATTTAGACCTTGGTTGGCCTTTGATTTAGTATGTTTTGGCTCATATAAGCATTATTATTAGTGTATTTTGATATTATTTTTTATTATTACATAGATGCCACTTGATATGCTTATGTTGTCATGTAGGATGAAGCTAGGATGATGAGGAAGAAAACTTAACTAGCCTTAAAGCCTTAGTAAATCCTTCTCATGATGTTGACCAAGTTGACCTTATGTGCATAACCCTTAGGCCTAAACTCATTCTACTATGTGATTATAACATCTTGAAGTAGCCTAACGATCATTGATCTTAAAGCTAAAGACATCACATAGGGTTTCTTAGTTGAAGTTCCCATCTAAGACCACAATGATAAGGAGAAAACACATACAATCAAGTTCCTTTCTAGAACTCAAGACTACTCATAATCATATCAAACCCTTGTTATGCAACATTAAAGCCATTACATAACCCTAAGTACATTCAACACTCACATGTTTACTTATACTACTGTTTCCCATTGTCAATAGGTTGCAACAAATAATTGATGTAGACAACTTTGATGATCTACAATGAACGATCCTACATGACATCTTTGCATGATAGAGGGACATCTTTATATATCCTAGTAAGGCCTTAAACTAGTACAATATGGTCCATGACAATCTTAAACTATCACCACAATCTGCTATGACCTTAAATTGGCAACACAACCTCCCAGGGCCTTAAACTAGTATCATGGCCCATCACAACCTTAAATTGGCAACTTTGGTATGCTAGGTAGCTCTAGCTTTATTTGTCATTTCATCATGCTATGTTACCTATATGCATTGTAATGTTATAACATGATTTTTTTGCTTGGTTTTCTTGTCCTCTTGAAGTTGTGTTTATAGGATGAAGCTTGGAGCCATTGCAAGGATGAAATTTATTATGAAAGCAAGTCACCACATGACCTTGATGTGCACAATTCAGTGAGTTTGTCCTACCATGTTAAAATTTCTTGTACCATTTCCCTGTATTTAGCACCACTCCTTGATCCCAACCTCATAGCCTAATTATGACCTTTCATATCTTTAGAAACAATGTTGATCAATGTTTGACATTCATTCATTTATGGCCATATGACATCATGTTGTCATGATCCACCTCTAAGTTTTCTTGAATGTAACACATCTCATTTAGTGAAAAATCATTAAGTCCATCAAACATAACACATCTTGTTCGATGGAAAAACCCTAAAGTCTATTGAGTGTAACACATTTTACTTGATGAAAAATAACCAAATTAAAACCAACCTTGGTAAAGAAACCCAATGAAGGTTTCAACCCACCAAAAAAAAGGGGAATGTAAGTTTCCAAGTTAGATGGCCAGTAAAGACCAATTATTTCAAACATGAGGGAGGAGACTAATGGTCAAAGAAACCTTAGAGTGAAGTGTTGGTTCCTCAAACACATTTTCTGAGTGAACCTCACTTCTAAAACATGAAGGTATAGCCTAAGTGTCTTAATCTACATGTCAGTGTCACACTGTAGCCATGGTGTCAACACTCGAAATACATTGTTAGCCTTCATGGCCATTTCTTTATGACCTCGTTGCCATCTCCTCATCATAACCCTACTTCATCATCATGAGCACTCTTTGGCATGGTTCAACATGAATAGATCAAGTGCAAAGAGGGAACATTAGTGATGGACCTATGGTGGTGTTTTGTATTCTTTATCAATGCCTCTCAAGTCAATCCTCTAGACACCAAAAAAGAGGGACCAATGAAACACCATTAAATTTGCATGTTGTAACCTTTGTAACCCCATCCTATGAAACCCTAGGCAAAACTTCATTGTAAATGTGAAGATTGTAATCCATGAGGAGAAATCTCAAAGTATCTCATACTTTTGAGACTGAAAAATGCCTCATAAGTGGTCAAAGCCTCATCCCCTAAGTGAAAAGGTCATGTATTGCCTATATTTGGACTTGGGGAGGAGAGAGGGTTAAAAATGCCTTTTTGGATACAAAAAATGACATCTTGATGGATTTTATGAGGTGTATAGCACTTTCTATGTTGGAAATGCATGCATGGGGAGTGTAGTTCACCTATCCCCAGTGCAAAGGGTTGTAACTCATCTACCCCTAGTGTGGATGCATGGGCGTAGAACTCACCTACCCCAACATAAAAGATCTTCCACCAACTTGCAAGATCTCCCTCTAGCATGGAAGATCTATCCCTAGCATGGAAGATTGGCTCTGAGCATGCTAGATCTACCACCCCCCCCCCCCCCCCCCCCCCCCCCCCCAGCATGGAAAATGTGCCCCCAACATGAAAGATCTTTTCCCAACATGGAAGACCTTCTTCTAATGTGGAAGATTTACCCCCAACCCGGAAGACCTCCCTCTAGTATGGAAGATCTACCCCCAATGTGGAAGATCTACTCCCAGTGTGGAAGATATCCCCTAGCCTAGAAGATCTTCCTCCAGCATGGAAGATTTGCTTCAAGCTATTGCAATTGGAAAAATCGATCATTGGAAAATTAAGAGATCTAGCATAGCAACCTCAACCTAGAATCCCCAGGGCCAATAAAATTGGAATTCAATGTGCCTTGGATGGTCTAGTAGATCACTAGGAACTTACAAAATGTAGAACATATAATGATACAAATAACAAGAATGTAGATTTGGAAACCAAAAATAAAGTAAATTGCACATAAACTAAAATTCTGAAACTTTATTTAAAAAAATGAAGAATAAGTTTAGGGATGTGTACAAGAGTTGCTCTTAAAAGAACAAGAGGGGGTTCACTGGGGTAGGAGTTTAGAGCCCTTTGAAGCTGATGTAATGCACTCCATGATCCAGATGCTCAGCCACTCCTGATGGTGTTAAACCTTCTCTATTGCAACTTTGGTCATTGTTGGAGGGTAAGAAAAGTAGAGGATTTGGCTGCAAAAATGTTCCATGCTGGGAGTTGGGAATCCCAAAAGTACAATAGAGAGACCAAAAATCCACAAATCCCAAGGGGGGGAGGTAATAAGGAGGGTAATATGATTGCAAGGGTTCCATGTTGGGAGGCTCTAAGCAGCTATATTTTGCAAGTGTTATAAGAGCTCTTGGAAGCTAAAAGTACTATATTGTTGAAAATGCAAAAGTGTTGAACCTGAAAAGAGTATTAAGGTTATGATTGTATAGGTTTTGGACCATCAATTTTGCTAAAAATAGCAATGGAGGCATACCTTCTATTTTGGAGGCAAATCTTCTATGCTGGGCCTTCAATCTTCTACACTAAAGTGCATGGTCAATGTTGAAGTCATTTTAGTGTTGAAATCTTTAGTCATTGCTACTTCTACATTGGGGTTATGTAGTTCTACACTGGGGGTGAAGCCTCCACATTGGGGGAACACTTCCACACTGAGAGGTAAAGTTTCCACACTAGGGAGGAAGGTTTCCACACTAATGGAAAAGTTGTACCCTCCACGCTAGGGGTAGGTGAGGTTTACACCCCCCCCCCCCCCCCCCCCCCTATAGGTGTTTCTAGCGTAGAAAGTGTATACCCCCAAAAAGACCCGTAAAAATGCCATTTTTGGGACTCCAAAAGGTATTTTTAACTATCCCAAGCCCAAATTTAGACACTAGATAACTTTTTTCACTTGGGAAATAAGTCTTTGATGAGTTACAAGTCATTTTTCAGCCCTAAAAGTATGAAATATGTATATTGTCCCCTATGGGTTACAATTTTCACATTTATAGTGTAGTTTTACCTTGGGTTTCATGGGGTGAAGGCTACATGATGAAAATTAGTTACAACATGTAAATTTTCATGGTGTTTCAATGGTTCCTCTTTGTTGGTGTCTAGAGGATTGATTTAAGACGCACCAACAAAGAATACAAAATGCCACTATAGGTCCATCACTGACATTCCCTCTCCACACTTGATCCAGTTATGTCAAATCATGCCAAAGAGTACTTGTGATGATGGCATAAGGCTATGATGAGATGGTGGTAATAGTCATTAGGTAGATGATTATGAAAGCTAACAATTGCAAGTGTTGTCATCATGGCTATAGAGTGACACTAACATATTTTGAAGTGTTGGTCACTTGGTAAATGTGTTTGAGGACTAATTCAATTCACTCCAAGATTTCTTTGGCCATTGGATTTTGAGGCTTCATTGGTCATTTGGCCTCTTGGCAATTTTCTTTCCCTCTTTTTCTTTGTGATGTAAGACCTTCATTCAATCTCATTACCAGTGTCGATTTGGCATTGTTTTCCTGATGAATGAGTTGTGTTACACTCAATGGACTTGTTTTTTCCATCAAAATGAAATGTGTTATGCTCAATGGACTTAATGGTTTTCCCACTAAATGAGTTGTGTTACATTCAAGTGGACTTGGGAGTTATCCCATCGAATGAGATGTGTTACACTTGATGGACTTAGAGATTTCCCACTAAATGAGTTGTGTCACATTCAAGTGGACTTAAAAATGGAGGGTAGTAGTACAAGCACTCTTGAAATAGTAGGATAAACTCACTAAGTTGTGCACATTAAGGTCACATGGTGAGTTGCAATTGTAACGGATTACACCCTTGTGATGGCTCCAAGATTCATCCTGCAAACATAACTCCAAGAGGATAAGAAATCCAAGCAAACAAAACATGTTATAACATTACAATGCATATAGGGTACATAGAATGATAAAATCAAGCTACCCAGGTTATCAATGTTGTCATTTTAAGGCCCTGGTAGGTTGTGGTGCTAGTTTAAGGTCATATCAGAGCATGTCACTAGTTTAAGGCCTCAACAAGTCATGGCTTCACCAGTGTTAGGCCTTGGCAAGCTATGTTGCTAGATTAAGGCCTTAGCAGGCTATATTGCCCATTTAAGGCTTCAACAGGTTGTGGTATCATAAATTTTAGGCCCTGGTAGGCTGCACTACCACTTTAAGGCCTCAATAGGCCATATTGCTAGTTTAAGGTCTGGACAAGTTGTAGTAAAGTAGGCTTGTTTATTGATGGTTTTTGATGTCATGGCTACCATAGTCTACATGTGGGTCACATGTAATAAGGCTTTAAATAGGAGTGATTAACTAGATTGACCAACTCATTCCTATCCATGTCTGTGATTTCGAATGCTCCATTACCGTAGGCTTTGGTGACAAGGAAGGGCCCTTCCTAATTTCCTAAGAATTTATCTGCATGATCATGGATGGCTTTAAAAATTAGGTCATCCTCCTTGATCTTCCTCTTTATCAAGTTATGATGTGTCACTGTTTCTACCTCTCTTGATAGTGCTTGACATGGGCATGTGCTTACATGCATTACTCCTCCACTAAGTCCAGGTCCATTATCAACAAATCATAAAGTTGGTTAGGGTCACCCAAAGTGATGGTACATGCAATTCAAGAGGTAAAAAAACTTTAGAACCATAAAATAAACAATAAGATGTTACACTAGTTACTATACAGTAAGTTGTATGATGGGCCCAAAGTGCATGGACAAGCCACTCATGCCATTTGCACTTACTATTATTAAGCATCTTCTTGAGCAAGTTAATGATGGCCTTGTTGCTTTCTTCTACTTGTCCATTGGCTTAAGGCCAATAAGGTGATGAGGAAGAATGCCTAATTCTTAGGTCATGAACAAAATCTTTGTTTCTTGGCTACTAAATTATGGTCCATTCTCTGTAACTATGGTAATGGCTATGCTACAATGGGCTACAATGTTATCCAAGATGAATTTATAGACTTGTTCAGATGTAGTCTTCCTTAGGGGAATATCTTCAACCCACTAGTTACATTGATGATGAAGCTATGCCCAATGGATGACTTAGGCTTTATAG
The DNA here is from genome assembly GCA_015680685.1 of Gnetum montanum. Taxonomy (NCBI): domain Eukaryota; kingdom Viridiplantae; phylum Streptophyta; class Gnetopsida; order Gnetales; family Gnetaceae; genus Gnetum; species Gnetum montanum. The sequence continues at coordinate 124,118 of MNCI01005578.1, read as the reverse complement.
GTCTAATGATATCTAACCTTTATTGTTGAAATGACCAAGTTATTTGGGTAATATGTAACTTAGTCAGCAATACATGTATAAGGTTGCTATGTCATTGGCACATGTCACAACACTTAACCTTCTATAGGTAATCATTTTTCATAGATGGCCAATAGTAGCCTAACCATCTAATCTTAGTGATCATGTCTCTAGGTTCTATATGTCCCTCACAAACACCCTTGTGAACCTTCTCTACCTATTCTAACTTCTGTTTTACCTAAGCACTTTATTAATATGCCATTGTAGGATCATCAACATAATGTATTATCACCTACAATGACATACTGCTTTGATCTTTTATGCACATCATCCTTTTGAGCAATAGTCAAGCCTTGTGAGGATTCACCATGCATAAAGTAAAATTTGATATCATTGTACCATTCCTTGGTAGGAGTAGTATGAATGACAACAACAAAGGTATCTTTAGTGTTCTACGTAATGGGAATAACACAATTCATGGTTAAGTTGAGTAACTTATTAAACACATCTAGCATCACATTGAGGACTAGCATTGTGATGGCATTAGCTATGGTATTCTCATTTTGGGATATGTGCTAGATATCAACATCTATAAATTGTTGTAACAATTACTTCTCTAGCTCACAGTAAGGTTGCAAATGTTTGGCTTTACATGCATAGGCCTCAGTCACTTAGTTAACCACAAGTTGAGAATTATCCTTGATTTCTAAGCACCTAATTCCTAGGTCATGAGCTACCATCATCCCTCTGATCAAACCTTCATACTCCACTATGTTATTGGGCCATGGGAATTCAAAATGATAAGAGAAGGATCAAATCTCACCATATGGAAATGTTATAATGGTAGTGACACTGGCCCCATGGTTAGTTGAAGCTCTATCAAAGTGTAGGATTACCTCATAACCCTCAAGCACTTGGCTAACAATGTTAATGTTCTCATCAAGGAATTCAAAATCTATGGTTGTTTGATCATCAATGGATGATATTGTCAGTTGTATAGCTATAACTTGACCTTTCGTTGAATATTGAGAGATGTAATGAATGTCAAACTCCATGGTTATGGATTTCCATCAAGTTATATGGCTACTTTTGTAGATATTGGTTAGTTAACCACAAGTTGAGAATTGTCCTTGATTTCTAAGCACCTAATTCCTAGGTCACGAGCTACCATCATCCCTCTGATCAAACCTTCATACTCCACTAGGCTATTGGTACATGGGAATTCAAAATGATAAGAGAAGGATCAAATCTCATCATATGGAAATGTTATAATGGAAATGACACTGGCCCCATGGTCAGTTGAAGCTCTATCAAAGTGTAGGATTACCTCATAACCCTCAAGCACTTGGCTAACGATGTTAATGTTCTCATCAAGGAATTTAGAATCTATGGTTGCTTGATCATCAATGGGTGATATTGTGAGTTGTATAGCTATAACTTGACCTTTCATTGAATATTGAGAGATGTAATGAAGGTCAAACTCCATGGTTATGGCTTTCCATCAAGTTATATGGCTACTTTCGTAGATATTGGTCATTATGGCTTTGAGTATGTTGTCTTTGAAAATGATGTACCTAGCTTCTAAAGAGGTAGTATCTCCACTTCTTCAATGAGAAGACTAGTGCTAGATAATACTTCTCCACTTCAGTGTATCAGGTCTTGTGGGAAACTAATGCATGGCTAAGGTAGTACATGATCATCTTTACTCCATCCTCACATTTTTGATAGAGTAGATAGGCACTAGATGTGTTGGAGATGACGAGGTAGATGTAAAATGGTTTACCCTCTTGTGGAGGATAGATTGTTAGTAGTTGTGCCAGCTCTTACTTAAGGTTTTCAAAGGCCACTTGGCATTTAAATATCAACTCATAGTGAATCACTTTCTTAAGAAAGTGTTGCATGGGTTGTAATTTATCTGTAAGCCTAGTGATAAGCCTATGTATAAACAAAAATCTACCTTGTAATCCTTGAAGCTCCTTAAGCTTTGTAGGAATTGCTACTTTGTAGATGACCTTAAGCTTATTTAGATCAAGATGTATCCCTACCTTAAATACTAAAATTCCAAGCATCTTACTGGTCTTGAAACCAAAGACACATTTCTTAGGATTAAGCCTAAGCTCATCCTTGAGGAATCATTTAAGCACAAGAGCTAGGCCATTTGCATGGTCATTTATCACTTTGGACTTAATGCCTATATCATCTACATAATTGTTGAGAAAACCTAGCATGTAATCACTAAAGATATAGTTCATGGCTCATTGATAAATTGCTCCTCGTTCTTAAGGCTAAAAGGCATCATAGTATAGCAAAAGGTACCCTAAGGGGTTATGAAGGTCATGCTAAGTTGGTGCTCTAAGTTGATCCTAATTTGATTGTATCCTAAGAACCCTAATTTGATTTTATCCTAAGAACCCATCCATAAACGACCACAAGGCATGTCTAGCCATAGTATTGATAAGTTGATCAATACTGGGCAAAGGGAAGTCATCCTTCATGGTTGCCTTATTTAGGTCTCAAAAATCAATGCAAATATGGATCCTCCTATTTTTCTTTGGGACTACCACTATGTTGGACACCCACTCTATATAGTCAACAGCTTGGATGAAACCTTCTTGGTATGGTCTTGAGATCTTATCATGAACTACTAAGGCCAAATCAAATCTAATCTCATGCACTTTTTGCTTACCTAGTCTAATGCTAGGGTCTAGTGTGATGTTGTGCTAGAATAAACATGGGTCTAGACCTAGCATATCTTTATATGACTAGGCAAAGACCTTAATATTACCCTATAGAACCTTGGTCATTTCTTGAGTCTATTGAGATTCTAATGAGGAACTTAGATTTAGAATTTTCTCCTCACCATGGTATGTTGTGGCAGGAACATCAATGATAGAGTCTTTAGCTATGTCACTTGCCTCTAAGTCAAGGGTTTTGACTAGGACTTCAGGCCATTCTAGAGGTTTTTCTATTGAAGCTACATGGCTAACAAGACTCTCAGGCTTAAGATAGCCAATCTGGGTTGATATACCATTCTACATCATCATGAGGTCCATGCAGGCACAAAGGTAAACTAATTTGCTCCAAAGTACTCATATTTTAATCTTGCATGTCAACCAAAAGCATATTACATGGCACTTGGGTAAAAGTGAATAAACAAGTGCTGCCTAGGTAAAAGTGAATAAAAATGCTAAAATGCTATAAAATTATGCAAGCATGTGCTATTCTAATGCAAACAATGTTATCCAAGGTTATAAAAAGAGTAAAAACAAGTAAAAAAAGTGCAACACTAGCCAAATAAAGGTTAAAAAAAGGTCAAATGAAGAGAAGTACAAGAAATAAGGCTACCAATGATAACAAGGATCACAATTTTTCCAGTTTCAGTCCATAGTATGCCATGTTATCAATTTAAGGCCATAATGATCCATGATGTTAGTTTAAGGCCATAGCAAGGCATGGTCACATGGTGCCAAATGTTGGTTAGGGAAGGTCAAACCCCACTATTTAGTACTAATCAAAGGCTAAAAAAGACTGTATAAGGCTATAATAAGGAAAATAGTAAAAATGTAAGGCTATGTAAATATCATACTAAGTTAAGAAGATCAACAATGCAGCCCAAGATCAAAAACAAGTTGAAACATCATGTAATAAGTCCAAATCAAGCAAAACAGGCTACATGTGGTGAAACTTGGCTACTATAGGTTAAGAAGGGGTAGATTTTGCTAGTTTTAGGCCTTAGTGGGCCATGTTTTAGGGTTAAAAGGCTATTAGATAAGTTTGGGCATCAATCAGGACTATTTATGGGTTATTTATACTTGAAAAATAAGGGTTTTGGGGCATCCATGCTAGACTCCACTATTTCCATGCTGGCTAGCATGGAAGGGATGATCCTCATGGGAGATGTCTTCAAGAAGACATCTCATCAAGGCTGAGATTCAACTACTCACCAAGAAAGGGCTCAAGGATGGCTACTAAGGATTATAGTCTTCAAAGATATTCACAATGAACTAAAAAACTTACCTCTACTTACCTTTCTTGCTAAGGAAATTGAAGGTGCCTAATGAGCTTGAGAGTGAGATCCACCATTTAAGGTACCTTTTCCTATGCACACTTCTTCTAGATCCAATGACTAGCTTCCCTTCACAAATTGGTTAAAGAGGTTTTTCTTGAAATCATCTTCTTTTCTTTTAACTCTCCATACCTTCCTAACATCCTTATCCTTTTGACTTTTCTTCATTCTCTTGTTGTCCTACATAAATACCTTTCTAGACACATTTGGATAAGACCAAAGAGTTTTGTGACATGTCCATGTGTTCATATGATAAAAATTTAAATTGCATTTCCATTACTTGTGTACAAATCTATTATAATAAAAACATCTAAACTTCTTGTTGAATCTGTCAAACCTTGGATTTACGATTTGGTTACCTATAGTGTTAGTAGTTACCTCAATCTTTGAAGTGGTCTCTTATTCAAATGAGGTCATTGTATATGCTTGTTCTTGTTGATAATATCATAGTCCATTTTTGTTGTTTGGACTTCTTTCTTGCCCAAGAACTATTCAAAGATATTTTCTTTCTTTGACTAGCCTCTCATTTACAATTTTAGCATTTGCAAGTTCTTCCTTAATTTGCTCATAGGACAAGGGTAGTTTTTCATTCTCAGCCTTTAAATCTAAGGTTTCTTTTGTGAGATCTAAAACTTTCAAATTTAACAAAGAGATATCTTAACCTTTATTTTTGAATTCTTTATTGAACTTTATACAAATATCAAGATCATCATCTATGAGAGTCATAAAGATGAGATGTGAATTCTTTGAAGTAATATTTACCTCTTCTTCACTTTTCCCTTCATCATCCCATCTTGTATAGAAGTTGGTCTTTTTCATGTCTACATTAGTCTTATCCTTTCATTATAACCTACAATTACTAGGACATTTAGATGCCACATGGCCTCTTCCACCACATACCCAACATTCTATTGAAAAAGCATGAAAATTAGAAAATGAAAAATTTTTACCTCTATTCTTACCTTTGGAGTTGGATTGATTGGGTCCTTGTTGATTGAAGCTCTTATCCTTTTTTTCTAGAAGCCTTTGAATTCTCTTTAATAGTAATGCTATTTCCTCTTCACTATCCAAATCTTGTTCAGCTGGTTCCTTTTCTTTGGATGTTGACTTTAAGATAATGGAGTTTTCTCTTATAGCCCCTTCACTTATTAGATTCATTTCATAAGCAATAAGAGCACTTTGGATCTCTTCAAATTTTAGGACCAAAAAATATCTAAAGCTGTAACCTTAGGTCTAAATTTTGGTTGTAGTCTTCTAATCATTTTTATTATTACATCACTTTCAAACAAGTTTTTACCTATACCCATAATCACTACAACTAGATCATTTGCCCTAAAAGAATAATCTTTAATCTTTTCACCTTCCTCATTTTGAGTTTTTTGTACTCACTTTGCACAACTAAGAGTTTTGATTGTTTAACTATGGATGTGCCCTCATAGGTAGCTTCTAAGGTTTCCCAAATTTCTTGGTAGTTCTAAATCCAACTACTCTATTAAATTTAGACTTTTAATGCACAATATAAATAATATTTTTCTTTAGAATCATACATGAACTTATCTCTCTCTTCTGATGTCCACTTGCTTCATGGCTTGATGGCCTCTATTGTGCTATCAAAAAGTGATGTGTAACCTTCAAGGATGAACTTCCATATCTCAAAATCCATTGACTTGAAGAAATCTTGCATCCTTCCCTTCCAATAAGCAAAACTGAACTTCTTTAAAAATTGGTGGCTTTGTATAGGATGTCCCCTCCATAGTTTACACTTGAAATTTGAAGCCAAATGTAAGAGTACTAGGCTCTAATACCACTTAAGGATCAAGAACTTAGAAAGGGGGTTGAATAAGTTTCCAATTAAAATTGTACTTATCACACAAGAATACAAAGTTTTATGTGGGTCCCCAACCTGGATACTTCCACACTCAAAGGGTAGAATGTGTGCATACCGCTAGACTTTTCTTCTTGATAAAATGTTGTTTGAATGGTATCACACTGTATATAAGCTCTAAGTTACACACTAGAATGTTTCATCAATACAAAACTACTTAATCCTACAATATCCTAACAAGCTCAGAATGTGATCTCAAGAATCCCATAATCTTTACAAAATTAAGCTCCACTCTAGAGTGTTTTGACACTACAAAACCACTCAACCCTGCAAGGTTCCAACAAGCTCAATGTATATGCCTTTTCACAAGAAGCACATCAATCCCATATGGAAACAAGAAAAAGAAAAAGACACAAGGAAATAGTGTAACTAAATTTACAAGCCCTTGTCATTGAAGCTTAATATAGCATACAACCAAGAAAATGATGTTACAATGAAAAACAAGAATACAATAGCTTAGATATGATAATGATTGCACTAATGTGAATAGTTCTTTCATAATTTCCAAGAATTTGGTATCTTCTTATAGCCTCGGAGTTTTCAAAAACTCCTTAGAATTCATGCAATGGCTACCCAACAGCTAGTGTAGATGTCTTCTTTGAAGTTGGGATGTCTACATGAGATTGGCCTCAATTCAGGAGAGACATGTCACTAGAAAATGAGACATCTTTTATGGGACATCCCTAAGGAGATGTCTCCTCTAGGATAGAGACATCTATTATTTTTGGGAGACACCTCCTTGACTTTTAAATTTTATCTTCTAAGCCTTTCTCATATCAATTTTTCTTCTTCTCAGCCCTTCAATATGACTAAATACATGGAGCTTTCCAACCTTCAATATGCTAATTTGGCTATGCCAATAGCAAGGAGACCAAGAATAGAACTTGAAAAGTAAGTGGCTAGTTTGTGCCTCCCTTGTGAGGCTGAATTCAAGAATCACAAGGAAAATAAGAAAAAGTTAGAGATCACCAACACTTAGCTTGAAGTCCTCCAAAACTAATTTATTGATCAATGATCAATTGCTAAGGACCTAGCCAGAAGCATGAATAACTACCATGAGCTACAGAATCTAGTCAAGACATTCAATGTTGAACAAAAATAATTTGCAACATGGTTTGTGATGTTAAAGAGTTATTCCCAGCAATGCCTTATTTGCAAGATATCCTTGTATCAGCCCACATCAGCGAAGCTGCATGAATTGTGTATGACCCATAGAGTAAGAAGGATAAAATGAAAGTGTTACTATATGCTTTCTACTTAACTCCTAAAGTAGTAGCCACAACAGGATAGCCTCAACCTTAGCTACCACTACCACCATGAGCGTTGGAGCCTGGAGAAGGTCCTTCAGCATCCTAAGAGCCTCCACCTCCTAGCACTATTTGATCTTCACCTCATCTTTAATAATCAAAGGGTTTCTACTGCCATTTTAATAAAGGTATCCAATTCTTTTGTCAAGGACATCCAATTTTGTAAACTTTATAATTCTATACAATTTGACACTCAAAGTCCATTAGAGTTAGTCAGTTAATAATTTCATATCTTTCAATTTTGTAAGAAGCTTGATCCTACTTTTGTTCACTTGAGAATGAGTTTTCACTCAATCATGGGGATATGATGAGTCATCGGTTGGCTATGTTGATAGGCATGCATCGACATAGCCTCATCAATGTAGCCCCATCTATGCATGAGAAGATGCACCAAATGCATATGTCTCAATTCAATGTAATGTCATGCCTATATAAATTTTCATACCTACCACATTGATGGTGTATTATGTCATTAGAGTAGCCAAGTTCTTGTACTTTTCTTTTGCTAGAGTTACAATATTTTCTAAGTACTCATAGTAGGACTTCAAGGAATTGTACAAATCCTTATTCAAGCATCATTGTACCTAGACACATTGATGTGATGACAATAAAGATGAGATTCTTGATAATCCTTGTAGCACTTAGAATAAATTAATGTTTATTTTTATGAAATTTCCATTCTTATCCTTATTTAATTAATGCACTTAATAAAAAACACATAAGTACAACCACTTTGAACATACCATTTAACACTTGGTAATCCTAGTAGTGGCTATTTGGTACACCTAGTGATAAAAACTTAATAACCCAATAGTGTTAAGACAAGTTTAACATGTATACAGAAAGTGATCCTAAATTTTTGTGTTAGGCTAGTTAGCTTAAGAATCATTAAATAGTTAAGTGTTTAATTTTTCAATTAATTATCTTTACTTCAACACTTAGAATTAAGTAAATAAAAATATAAAATATAAATAAATATCATATGCCTTGGCTTACACTTAATCATATAAATGAGCTTACACAAGTGAGAGTGAATAAGACAAAAATCATAATTTTTCAAATCACTATCTTTGTCTATTGGTGTGCTTATGAGATAAGTCCACAGAATTTGACTAGATCATTAGTGAACGCTTGTGATTCATATGGTTGGGTAGAGGGACTACTTGATGCTCATCATCTGTGATTACCATGGATAGGAGAGCTAAATAAAATACACACACACACACACACACACAATGAGCCATTAATGTTAAAAATGTAATATTTGATGATAAGAATAAAATCATTGAATTAAAATAAGTTAACGTAGAAGTTTGCTCTATACATAAAATACATGTTATGCATTTCTATGAAGCCTATAACTCCAAAGGATTAGGAATATGCATTGTTCTAATTAATCCAAAAGATCATAAGGAATTTGAGGCTACTCAACTACAATTTTATTATACTATCAATAGGATTAAGTACAAGATTATGTGTAGGGGTGTTATAATCACTATTAATAAAGGAGTTAAAAATTACAAATTAAGGGTGATTCAAAGCTCATTTATAATTAGATTCAAGAAATATGTATTGTTAAGAGTTCACTCTTGAGATCGTACTAGTATTAAAAATTCTTACACATTTCCGTAAATACAAGATCAGAAATATTCATAAAGAAGAAGATCAAGTAGTTGATGACCTTGTAGTAGTAGCCTTAACTTTAAGCACATCCAAGATGTGGATCAAGAACTTAGAAGGAGGGTTGAATAAGTGACTAATTTAAAAAAAGCACCAGCCACAAAAATACATCAATTTTACATGGTTTCTCAACTTGGGTACATCCACACTCGGAGGGTAGAATCTGTGCACACCTTGGGACTGTGTTTCTTCAAAATGTGGTTTGAAGGACATCACACCCTATTCAAGCTTTGAGCTCCACTTTAGAGTATTTCATCACTACTTAACCACTCAACCCAACAAGGTCCTAATAAGCTCAAAATGTGGTTTAGAGGATCCAACAACCTTTGCAAAATTGAGCTCTACACTGAAGTGTTTTGACACCACAAAACTACTCAATCCCACATGATCCTAACAAGCTAAACAAGGATTTTTTTCCAACAAGAATCTAATCAATCCCATAGGGCTACAATAATAAAAGAAAATAAGAAGGAAAGAGTGTAACCAAATTTATAAATCCTTGTACTTGAAGCTCAATACAGTCACAATCAAGCAAATGATGTTATAATGAAGTGTAAGAACAAAATTGCTTACTATAGCCAAAGATAGGATTTTATGTGAATAATTCTTGCATAGTTCACAAGATTTTGACATTTTCTTATAGCTTTGGAGTTTCTGAAAACTCCTCAAAATTCATGCAACAACTACCAAATGGCTAGTTTAGACATCTAGTTGAGATAGCCTTCAATGTAGGAGAGACATCTACCTAGAAAGTGAGATGTCTACTATGAGACATCTTTTCATAGATGCCTACTGTGAAGGATAGAATTTTGTTATTTTTTAAAGATGTCTACTCCACTTTTGTACTTTGAAGTCTAAGGCATTCTCTTGTCAATTTAACTTCTTGGTAGTCCTTGAAATCCCTTAGTTTGGTTTGTAGGCTTCATTTTCATCCATGTTCTCATCTTGCCCATGTAGTATTCATTTTGACATCTTGACATAGATCTCATTTCCTTAAATTCTTATATCTCTTTTGTGAAGTTTCTATTTATGACCCTACACATTTCATGACACACAAACATTCTATATTCTTCATTTCCTTACCAAAAGATCAACAATCTTCCCTTTTTTGGTGATGTCCAAAACTTAAGAAAATGGATTAGTGTGATTCATAAAAACTAAAAAAATAATAGTTAATCTCTCCCCATTTTTGGACATAAGAAAAAAAGACTAGAAAAATTTTCCTAAATATATGCAAAAAAAAATTTGTGTTTTTAGATTTAAGAGTAGCTATGTTTTATTAAAAATTAAGGTAAAAACTTACTTGATAAGACAAGGTCATACCCCTATGTCTTTATAGAGAGCAATGAGTCACCATTCATCAAGAGGCTTGGTGAAAGCATCTGCAAATTGATTTTTTGTTTCAATGAAGTCTAGCTTTACATGTCCAAGTTGAGTGTGTTCTTGTATAAAATGGTAACAAATTTCAATGTGTTTAGTACAAGAATATTGGATAGGATTCTTTGTCATGTTGATGATGCTTCTATTGTCACGATAGATTGGTGTATATTAGGGTTTGATCCCTAAATCTTTAAGCATTTTTTTCATCCAAAACATTTGTGCACAATAACTTCTAGTTGAAATGTACTTGGCTTCAACTAAAGAGAGTGTTATGGATGTTTACTTTTTGGTTGCCCAAGAGATGAGAATTCTTCCTAGGAAAAAGCAATTTCCACTAGTTCTTCAATGATCATCTAAACAGCCTACCAAATCTGCATCATAATAACTAACACGATCAATTGGGGAACCCTATGGATACAAAATTCCCCAATTAGTAGTACATTTTAGACAATGAAAAATACTTTAATAGTCTTTATATGAGATTCTTTTGGATTTGCCTGATATCTTGCACAAATTCCTACACTTAATGTTATATCTGTCCTACTAGTAGTTAAATAAAGTACGTTGCTTATCATGCCTCTATAAAGCTTGATATCAATACATTTTTCTTGATCATATTTGGTGAGCTTGAAGTTTGCTGCCATAGGAGTATTTTTTTACCTTTACTTTTGCCAAGTTGAATTTGAGTAGTAGATCTTTGATATACTTAGTTTGAAAAATAAAGGTGCCATCTTTTGTCTAATTACTTTGAAATCTAAGTAGCTCTCCCATCATGCTCATTTCGAATTTTGATTACATAAGATTTGAAAACTTCTTACATAGAATGTCATTAGTAGCATCAAAAATAATATTATCAACATAAATTTGAACAATAAGTAAATCATTACCTTCACACTTGAGAAATAAAGTGACACCTACCCTACCTCTTTCAAAGCCATTAGATGTAAGGTTTCGTGAAAGTATTTCATACCAGGCTCTAAGGGCTTGTTTAAGCTCATAGAAAGCCTTCTTGAGCCTAAAACATGATCAGGATTAATGGGATCTATAAATTCTTTAGGTTGTTCAACATATATCTCTTCTTGAATGTTCCCATTTAGAAAGGCATTTTTCACATCCATTTGATATAGCTTGATGTTCTTAATGCTTACATATGTCAAAATNTGATATAGCTTGATGTTCTTAATGCTTACATATGTCAAAAGAAGTCCAATAGATTCAAGTCTTGCAACGAGAGCAAAAGTCTCATCAAAATTAGTCCTTCTTGTTGATTATATCCTTTTGTTACTAGTCTAGCTTTGTTTTTAATGATATTGTCATTTTCATTTATTTTGTTCCTAAAAATCCATTTAGTACCAATAATCAATTTATGGTTTGGTTTAGGTTTGAATTGATTTATTTTATCTTGCATAGTAGAAATCCACCCTCCTTCTCCTTCATTTTCTCTAAATTTTTGGGTTCTAGTTGTGAAAGATATGTAGCATAGGCACATATTTCCTTAGTTTGGCTCCTAGTATGAATCCCATCTTGTACTTGTCCAATGACATCATTAAGAGAGTGTGATCTACTAAGCCTAGGCATTTTAGGTAGAATTAAAGATATCTGCTCACATTCATCCTCATGCTCTCCCTCATGTTCACTATCTACTTTTGAATTTTTATCAATTTGAACTTGGGAGATACTAGATAATATTTGAACAAGAACTACTCCATCATTAGGTTGTGAAGAAATAATGTCTCCATCATTAGGTTGTGAAGAAGTAATGTGACTATCATCAATTTTAACATTTATAGTTTCTTCCACAACATTAGTTCTTTTGTTAAAGACTATATATGTCCTACTAATGGAATAGTATCCTAAGAAAATGACTTTATTAATTTTAGGATCAAATTTTCTTAAGGCATCTTTATCATTAAGAATATAACATTTAGAACCAAAAACATAAAACTAACCAACTGAAGGTTTTCTACCAATCCATAATTCATAGGGAGTTTTAGTGATGAATCTTCTTACCAGTACTCTATTGAAGATATAGCATGTAGTATTAATCACTTCAACTCAAAAATTATAAGGATCATTTTTGTCATTCAATATAGTTCTCCCCATTTCATTCAAGATCCTATTCTTCTTTTTCTCTACACCATTTTGTTAAAGAGTCCTTGCAATAGAGAACTGATGAAGAATGCCATTCATTTGACAATATTATTTAAATCCACCTCCATTGTTACTCCTGATGACTTTGATACCATAGCCTTTTTCTTTCTATATCTGCTTACACATTCTTAAGAAATGATTGAATACTTCATCCTTATGATATAAAAAAATAACCTAAGTAAAACGAGAGTAGTTATCAAAAATGGTTAGAAAATACCTTTTCTTTTCCAAACTAAGCATTTGAGAAGGACCAACCATGTTTATGTGAAGTAAGTCTAAGGGATAAGAGGTAGAGATGCAAGTTTTCTTACAAAATCTTACCCTTGTTTACTTTTCTTTTTGGCATTCTTCATAGTGTTCAAATTAAAATCTTTGATTTTAGGCAATTCACAAACTATTTCCTTTGTCACCATGGTTTGAAGAATTTCTTTGTTTATGTGGCTAAATTTTCTATGCCACATACAAGCATCATCTGCACTACTAATCAAGCACTTGGATTCAAGGTTAGGATTACCTCCAAATATAGTGATGTAAACATTTTCCTTTCTAGTTCCTTCTAGAACAATGTTTCTATAGGTTAAATCTTTTATTTTACAATTTTCTCTTGAAAAAGTAACATCAAAATTTGAATAAAAAAGTTGACTAACACTGAGAAGATTATGCTTTAGCCCTTTAACAAAGAAAACATTATTTACTATAGGTTGACCCTTACCTTTTCCTCCTATAGTACCAATACCTATTATAGGAGCTTCCATGTCAACTCCAAATGTGATGGTTCAATAATTTTATTCTGAATAGTGTATGAATTTAGACTTATTTCTTGTCATATGTCTTGAATAGCCACTATCAATATACCATGATCTTGTTTTCACAGTAGAGAGAGAGCCATCAAGTTTTGTTTAAATTTCTTCTCTTTTTGCTTCCAAACTTTCTTTTCCAAACTCTTCTAGACTGATTCTACCATGTTAAATTGTTGGAGGTGAAAGAGTCACTTCATATTATTTTAATATTTACTTAACTCTACAAGTAAATCCTATGTGCCACATGGGTTAGGAAAGGAAGCTTGATTTGAAAGACCTAGTGTCTTAAGAGGTTACAAAATTGATTCAAAGAAGCTTTTGTAAGATTCAAAAAGAAAATTTTTATAGAAATAAAATTTGATTCTAAGAATGAGCTTTTAAATGGTTTTATAAGACACATTAGCTTTTGGTCTAAGATAGATTCATAGAACCAAAATTTAGTTCTACTAAATTGATTCTACAAGTCACATTAGAGCTCTTAAAAGATATAAAATATGTTCATTTTCAACTCTATCACATCAGTGTTAGAAGAATGAATGAACTTGTAGAACTAAAATTTGCTTCTATGAGAAAGATCCAAATTGAATCTATGAATCACATTAGCTTTTGAATAGCATAGATTTGTAGTACTAAAATTTAATTCTACAAGAGATCCTTAAATGGTTCTCTGAAGAAAATAGAAGAATGAAAAGAAGCATAACTAATAGATTGATTCTACATATTGAAAAACTAGTAAGTGGTTCTATGAACTAGCTCCAAATCCATTCTACCACGTTATCTTATGATAAAAAAAGAAGTTTGTAAAACCAAAAAATAGTTCTATGAAGTAGTTCTACAAACTATATTAAGATGCAATGGATCTCTAATCCAGGAATTCAAACATAAGACCTAATACGAAGTAATGAATAGAATTTATGCTTGTGCTCAATCATAATTTAGTTCAATAAGTCATAAATCAACAAAGAGAGAATCAAGAGATATTTAATATTAATCAAGAGTCACATAAGTAGAAATCTTGGTTCTACAAAGTACTCATGAATTATACAAGTATTAATGAAGCCTATTGTATTAAAGTAAATATAGCCAAAAAGTGGCTCTCCAAAATGATTCTACTTATATGCCACATTAGCTTAATCACTCTTAACCATTTTCAGAAAAAACTAAGAGCTATATTAACAAAATGTGAGTCAATGACTAAGATAAAAATATTTGTACTAAGCCTCTGGTTATTTAATAGCATTAATAGAGTAGCTAAATAATATCAAGACTTATGACATATGCCAAAAGATGATTTAAACAACCTATCCCTAAGTAAGTGAATTAAAAACAAATATTTAGGTATTAATCAACAAGGCCATGCCAAATTTTAAATCATAGAGCTAGTAGCAAATAGAGCTGAACATTGAAGCAAAGCAAGAGTAGCACTACAAGTGCAAAGAAAATATTTTTCCAACTTCTTTGAATTTTGGCTCAAGATGTCTCATAAGAAAAAAGAAGAAGCACCAAAAAAATTTCAACATATGAACACTTTCAACTTCTCAAATAATCTTCAATTTCAAGCTCAATATATACCAACTATGATAATGGACTGATGTTAGGTGCTTAGATTTGGAGATGGAAGAGAAAGAATTATTTATCTTTGATGAATACCATGACTTGCTTGACAAAATAGAGCTCAAAAATTTAGATTTAATGGAGGATTGGCAAGAAGTCTATGAGAATATAGGCCTCCACAAGCTTGGTTTCAAGTCTAGGAAAAATATTATAAGGAATGTTATGAATTATCTAATAGCTAAAATAATTGATGAAAAATAAGCTTCACTTTAAAGGAAACACATTGTGCTTCATAAGAAAAGCTTATGAGCTTTAAAACCTTATTGAATTTAACATAATCAAAGTAGAACCTTGACAGTATAATGAAGAAGTGCTTAGTGATAGGTTTTGAGCACACCAAGAGATAGAAAAGGTCTCCAAACCCTTTCCAAAATAGCTTGCTAAAGCTTGAGGATATCAAAACACCATTCCAAAAGCTATAGAGCTTAGGTTCCCTCACAGAGACTTTATTTCAAATTTAAATTTTTGTTTAATATGTGAAATAAATATTGTTGATGATTATCATGTTTAGATTTGCATAGATTAACAAAATAAAAAAAAATTCCCTATATAATATATGAATGATATATTACAACATAGCTTAGCAAAGATTCATGAACAAGGGTCTTAGTTAAATTTAAGTTTATTTTTTAATAAACTATTTGTTAAGCTAGATTTTAGACCAAGAAAAATAGCTCCAATTTTCATTGGATATGCATCATAGCATAGAGCTTATATCGAAGATCCTTTTTATGACTTCTTTCCATTCATATATCAAAAGTGCTATTTTAACCTTATATTTTAAAATTTCTATGTCAGAATAAATGATGCAAAGAAATCAAAAATAAATAAATCAAAGTATTTTATAAAATTTAACTCAATAGCCTTAATCTTTACCTGTTTCTTCTTCTTCCTACTCATTAATTTGCATTGACATGGATTCTTCTATTATTAATCTTTTGCTACTCTCTCTAGGATTTGCAAATAAATAGACAAGACAACAAGAATTAGTTTTATTTTATCTTATCTTCAAATAGAATAAAATAAAATGAATGCTTGGAAGTCTTAGTACTTACCTTAGGTTTTTTCATAAATTTCTCGAATTCACTATTCTACCTACTCCAAGTTTATATTAGCTATGTCCAATTTGTCATAGGATAAATTTGAAATCTTTGATAGGATAACTTCTTATTCTTCTTCATAGGCTTTCAACTCTTTTGGGGAGATGTCATCATCTTTCCCTTCCACTACTAATTCCTCCTCATGACCCCTCTATTCTTCTTCTAGTGNAAAAAATCAGCAACGCCTCGAGTGTTTTGGAAATTATGCAGCACCAATGGAGAGAAAAGAAGACTGTGATGTAACTGGAAAATACATGGCCACCATAAAATCACGGCCAAGCCATCAAACGTCTTCGCCGCCGTCGCTCTGCACCGCCGCAGCCGTTGACGTTGCTGATTTCCTTTTTCAAAAAATCAAAAACAAAATTTTGGAGGCGATCTCAAGGTGGATTCGACAGAGAACGGATGAACAACGGCAACGTAGAAGGGTCAGCGGCGTGCGCAGCAGTGGGCGTAGAAAGGTCAGCAGCGGGCATAGGCAAACAAACAGAAAAAACGCAGGAAAGCCAAACAGAAAAACGCAGGAAATCCTAAGTCAGTTTTGGGGGCAAAATAGGAATTGAAACCCTCTGTTTGGGCGCGTTGTTATTCAAAAAAATCTTTTCTTCTCCAGCACGATTCGGCAGAGTCAGATTGCAGTTGCAGGGCCTTCCCCCGCGGTGATCGTCAGTTACGATTTTACAGGGCCCTATTGTGCGGAGGTAATTTGAATCGGTGGCTTCGGATGATGCTGCATATGAATCTTGCTTCAAACATGTGTTGGTTCTTACAGGTTCTGGGAAGAAATAGGAGAAAGTAAAATAAAATTAAGAGACACACGTCCATCAGTAAATGTGGAAAGAATATTGAACCGCAGCGGTGATTGGTTCGCAAACAAGTCGCCTTCAACCACGGCCATCACGGCATTCAAGCTCAGCCTTATTGCATCTTCTGCAAGTATCATTGATCATCATCATTTAGATTTTGGATAGTCCATGAATTCAGCAGGGAGGACGACAACACCAATGCAGACGTGAATGTGGTAAGGAGAGCCTCTGCAGCAACACAGAACGCCTTCAAGCCATGTCATGAACGTCATTATATCCGACAGGCTCATCATCGGCAATGATGCCCTTGAATAAGCCACATTGATGGAGGATCCGAACACCATGAAGTAGCAACAATAACAGCCATTGGAGATTTTAGGGGTTTAAACCAAGATTAGGGCCATATGAATTATAAATTTTTCAAATTCCGCGGTAATAGGAACGTTCTCTACCTTGATGATCTCCACATTCAAATCGGTTTCAGAAACCTCTATTGAATAGGCTATATTTTCATTTTGTTTGGTTTGAAGACTTAGAGACCTGCCATCATTTACCCCAAGTTATGAAATATATTATTTACTGCCCATTAAACATTTGCAATATTGGTTATCCTATTCAATGTCACATTACATTAAAGTTAGCATAAAGTGCTCCTCATTTTATGCATAACTTCCTAACTCCCTAACCACATAACCTTCTCCTAACTTGTTGGGCAAGTAACCACCTAATTTGTTGGGCAAGTAGTCTCCTCATTAGTTGGCCAAGTTACTTGGGAGAGAAGTTAGGTGAGATATTTTTAAATATGTAACTTCCCTACCTACCTTGGAACCCTATAAAAAGGCTTCAGGGGTCAAGGAGGAAGGAGGGATGGGATCATAACATTGGGTCTCACACATCACACTTGGAAGATCTGTAAAGAAGATGGCTTGTAAGATGGCTTGCTAAAGAAAAGATTTTAGCCTCTTTGTCATGGTTCTGTGAGTTATGCATTTCATTTCTTGTTTTGTTTTAATTGTTTAGCTAGTGGTTTAGATAGTATCATCCTTGGCAAGTAATTTTGGGATTTTTAGATTGCTCTTTTTGTTCTTATTGCCTGATAGAAATTTCTATTAAAATTTTGCCATAGAAGCGCTTGTGTTTAAAAGCCTTAAGAGCATTTTAGTAGTAAATTTCATTATTGTGCAATGTATGGGAACTACTATTGGGATTGTTGTAAGAGAGCCTCTGTTTGTAGTCACGCCGTTGAATAATTCAGTAGTCAAGAGGGTTCAGAGAATCTTTGGTATTTTGATGGGACCAAAATATCTTTTTTTTATCTTTAAAGTGAATTCCCGTGGTATTTCAATCAGAAATTGTCAAGTCTTTTAAAGGTTCTGTTTGAATGCAATCGTTGGCATCTATTATCTAGTCAAAATGGAGTCTCGTACGTGGTAGTTTACGCAGCAATTTTTGGTAGCATAATAGGATTGTCTTGAAGATATTGCTTGTTTGAGCCTTGGAAGTTTGAACAATTCGTAGATATTGAATTT
>MNCI01005578.1:76481-98027 GCA_015680685.1 Gnetum montanum | reverse complement strand
GAACCCTATAAAAAGGCTTCAGGGGTCAAGGAGGAAGGAGGGATGGGATCATAACAGTGGGTCTCACACATCACACTTGAAAGATTTGTAAAGAAGATGGCTTGTAAGATGGCTTGCTAAAGAAAAGATTTCAGCCTCTTTGTCATGGTCCTGTGAGTTATGCATTTCATTTCTTGTTTTGTTTTAATTGTTTAGCTAGTGGTTTAGATAGTATCATCCTTGGCAAGTAATTTTGGGATTTTTATATTGCTCTTTTTGTTCTTGTTGTCTGATAGAAATTTCTATTAAAATTTTTCCATAGAAGGGCTTGTGTTTAAAAGCCTTAAGAGCATTTTAGTAGTAAATTTCATTATTGTGCAACGTGTGGGAACTGCTATTGGGATTGTTGTAAGAGAGCCTCTGTTTGTAGTCACGCCGTTGAATAATTCAGTAGTCGAGAGGGTTCAGAGAATCTTTGGTATTTTGATGGGACCAGAATAGCTTCTTTTTATCTTTAAAGTGAATTCCCATGGTATTTCAATCAGAAATTGTCAAGTCTTTTAAAGGTTTTGTTTGAATGCAATCTTTGGCATCTATTATCTAGTCAAAATGGAGTTTCGTATGTGGTAGTTTATGCAGCAATTTTTGGTAGCATAATAGAATTGTCTTGAAGATATTGCTTGTTTGAGCCTTGGAAGTTTGAACAATTCGTAGATATTGAATTTGGGATAGCTTTATTGCGAAGTGTTTACTCGTGTCATTTTACCTTGTTTAAATATTTGAGGTCTACACAAATCTGCTTTCTTTTCTTTTCTGCTTATTTCCATCGAATCTTGCTCTATTTCTAGTTTTCTTGTGGAACTATCTCTTTCTCTGGGGAAAATTAGGAGTAGATTGCGGAGTTGTGCTCAAATGTTTTTGCAAAATTTTATTTGTTACAAGTAGGTATTATAAGGACCGCGTAGACTAGGCAGTTGAACAAAATAGGAAATTTTCAAGAACTCACAGTACTTGGCAAAGTTGGCTGAATCTCTTTAAAGTAAGTCATTTGTAGTTTACACACAACGCAATCGTTACATTTCTCACAACCGCACGCCGCAACAGCACACACACATACTCACATTAACTACTGAGTTTATTTGGAGGTATCTGGGCCTTGGTGTTGCCAGAGACCAGCAGGCACCTAAATCCTGTTCGAGGACACTCGTTGGCGGTCGCGTCCCAAACGGTCGCCAATAGTGACTACCACACTTTGTGCAAAATCATTTAAAAAATCTTCTAGATGAGTATGTTTAATGAATAGACTTTTTATTTCCTTACCTATATAAAACTCTTTATTTTCTTTAAGGAAATTTTGATACTCTCTTTTGTACCACTTCTTATTTTTTTTATGCTTCCTTCTCCAGCTTTTCCACGCTGCAATTGAGTTCATTAAACTTGTCATGGATTGGTCATGACCAAATTTCATCATTTACTCTCCATCAATGCTCTCTAAAATTCTACTACTTTATTTCTTTATATTGAGTATATGTGGGAAGGAGGGTTGTGTCTCACAATATTGCTACTATAGATTTCTACTTTTGATAGCTTTACCTAATTAGACAACATCTTTATTTGTCTATCACTTTCTTCTTTAACCTTTTGTGCTTGCTCCAATGAGTTTAGAAGTATGGAATTGATATTAGCATGTTCAATGACCAACACTCCCACATCCTTTACATAGTTAAGAGCCACACTTATTTTTTCTATAGCAATCTTCTCTGTTGCGACATCAATGTTTATTGTAGGATCATGAAATGTTACTTGATCTTGATCTAACTTTATTTTTATTTCTACATTTTCAACCAAGAGAAACATATGATTCTCTATCTCTAACTAATTAACATTATTTAATAAAAATAATGTTCTAAATTTACCTTCCTTTGGAGATAGCAATTTTAGTTTTACCTCCATGTCTTCTACTAAACCCTTCAACATCATCTCCTTATCTTTGACATAAGCCCAAATTCTCCTTTTCCTCTCTAGAAAAAAGAAGAAAATGGTTAATTCTTATTCATGTCAAAACTTTATTAATGTCAAAAATTTTGACATCACGTCATTTACACTTACCATATGATGTAGAGAGTCTACAGTTCTTCACTTCCTCTATCTACTTGCAAATCTTAGAATCCATCAAAACTAATTTGCAGGAAGGAGTTACTTCCACTAAAGGAGGAGGAAGTTCAAATTCTATAATTTCATCAATTCCTCCATCCCCAACTTCTTTCTCTTCTTGGCCTATTTCATTAGAAAGGAAATCAAGAAAATTAGAGAAATTCATACTTTCTCTCTTTCCTTTATCTATCTCTAATCAAAACAAGTTATCTAAGAAGTCATTTTCCTCCTAGCTCATACCTTTCTTCTGTCCTTCTAGAATCAAAGGAAGGGTAGAACATAGGTTTTTCACTTCAATTTCTAAAGCCCTTCTATTTCTTGCAATCTTTGTTTTCAAGAAAATGACTAGTTATTAGTGCTACATCATTTTCCAATTGTGTCAAAACTAGAAATGACATCACATCTAAAATACTTAGCAAACAGTTCAAAAAAAATTACAAAGTTGCATAAACACTTATTTTTACTTCTAACTTTTTCTTGAAGATGCCAATTTCTGATATCTTTGAAGTGATCTCTTCCTCTAGAAGAATATTTCTCTTTTAAAGCATTTTCCCTTTCTCCACAATTCTAGAGGTACTTTCCAAAATTTCCTCCTTTCCTACTTTATCATCTTCACTTATTTTCTTTCATGGTTCTTCAATGTTTTCAGACACTAAAGATCCAACCTCTACTATGGTCTTTGATTTTGATGTCAAAGGGCCATTAACTCCAATGTTGTAGGCAAACATCAAACTCCCCAAGTATTAGCATAATGGGGGTCTAAAATCTACTTCCAAAGCAATGTCATATTATTTCTTCCCACCATGAGCAAAAAAAAGTTTCCACTACTCTTATTAATCTATAATATAACCTAAAATTGAGTCATTTTCTTACTTTCTTTGTCTTTTCTCTTTTATCCTCTCGAGGTAGTTTCTCTATCTCTTCAACTACCCCTTAATAGATAACTGGTGCTCAATTAGTTGCCCTTACTTGGGATATAGCCCCATATAATCTTCTAATGACTAGTTTTAATTTATGCCAAATTCTATAATATAAGAGGCTCTCTATGAAAAAAGGAAAAAGTATTTTTAGATCTTTTTTATTCATTTTATTCATGTTAATATTTTTCCTCTTCTATGATCCTACCCACTCCTCTACTATCGATAGCTCTATTGAATCCAAATTGATGTTGTCAATCTTTATTCCTCTTTCTAGAAAGCCTAGTTAATACCTCAATGTAGCTAGTTCCCAAGTGATCATCACTTATTTCTAGTCTACACAAATGACAAAAATTTCCTTGTTGATGACATAACTCTTTATTAGGACAACATACTCTACAACATTAAGGTAGAGATGCTTTAAGCTTAAAGCACATAAAATCCCTACCCTATTAAATATCCCAAAATAGTTGACTCCCTCACCTTTAAAAAGCCACTTTTGGGAGCTTACTACCTCACTAGTGGATCTCACCATATACTTTCCTTCATATCCTCTGACATTAATGAATTTGGCATCATCGATGTCTATTTGACCTATAAATAGGCATTATCTTTTATCTACTAACTTTTATAAAAACATTATCAAACTCACCAAAAATTAGCTTTTAGAAATGTTCATGCTAATCCTTAGGCCTTAGGATAATCCTTAATTTCTTTGGTCATTCTACATGCTCTCCTTGGACTTCAAATCATAATGGATGAATCCACTTCTTATTTCCATATTCTCTTCAAAATCTATGCATCCTAAAGCTCTTGTATTATACATCAAATTAAGACATCACCAAAGATCTTCAATTTTGATGTTGTGATAGGTCTTGTAGAATCTTGGAGGAACGTCATGTAATTGGGACTTTGGATATCTAGGTCATTGGATTTGCATCATAAGACATAAAGTAAATTTTTTAGGCAATAAAGGCTAACTTTCTTTTAATCTTTAAATCTTTTCTAACATGCCTTTGAATAAAAATCTATATAACAAGAGCGTTAATTAGTTCTTAAATATGTAACCATAGCTCATAGATAATCTTTGTGAGGTCTATAGATAATCTAGGAAGAATTATCTCCAATGCCCATAGGACCACTTCTTCTCCTAAGCCCATCCAAATCATCATGTCAAAGTTAGTGATGCAAAATTTTAGTAAATTTGTAGCTCCTTTCTTCATCCATGTCTTTGGCAAGATTAATGTATTATCTTCAAACAATGGCTTGGTTATTATCATATTATCCTTCATTCTCTTATTCTCCAAAATACTTCTTTCATCCAAAAGAAAGAAGTACATTGGTTTGATAACAAAAATTCTCAATGCTACAACATCCCCTGCAAGAAAAATAAGGTTATGTCAAAAGTGCAATAAAAAACATTGAAACTCTTCACAATAAAACTTTCATGCTCTATGTTGATTCCTTTGGCTACTTCTACATAATTTATCACATTTAATTTTCATGTCTCACATCACCTGTCCTACAGTGTTTAGCAAAAAATTCTAAGTGAAAAATTTAAGTTTCAATGTTTCACATCAAAATAATCTATGCAGTTTGTTGAAATTTAAGGATGTTTGGTAAAAATAGCTTCAATGTCATATGTCATTTCCTTTAATGCATAGTTTCATATACTTTTGACATAGTGCTAACTTCTACTTTCAATAATTCACATCAAAACTCATTTTTGATGCATGATGTTGCCAATACTTAGTGTTTAGCAAAAATAGTTTCTTTCTATCATGTTAAAACCTCACACTGAGTTTATTCTATGCCCTATTCTTCATGGCCAAAAACCCCAAAAATTACATTTTCTTATGATTTTTTGAAATTTATTGCAAATTCATTCATGAGAATGTCAATTTAGTTATAATTTTACATCCTCTATCTAATACATTTGTTACATTTAGCTCAAAATTACATGAAAATTTGAAACTTTTTGCCCTAGCTATATCATTGTGAAGAACACTATAATAATTAAGGACTGAGAACTTAGAAGGGAAGATGAATAAGTTCCCCTAATTGTAAGTAACACCTGTCACACAAACATAAGAATTACATGGTTCCCCAACTTAGGTACTCCACACTCGAAGGGTAGATTCTTTGAACACCTCTAGACTTTGTTTCTTCCAAAATGTGGTTTAGAAGACACCACAACCTTTACAAAGCTTGAGCTCTACTAAAGAGAGTTTCATCACTATGACAACTTCCAACCCCACAAGGTCCCAACAAGCTAAAGAGTGGTTTAAAGGATCCCACAACCTTTACAAAATTGAGCTTCGCTTTGAAGTATTTTGATGTTGCAAAACCACTCAATCTTGCAATATCCCAACAAGATCAATACAAATGCCTTTTTGCAAGAAGCACATAAACCCTAAAGGGAAACAAGAAAATAAAAATAAACTACAAGGAAAGAATGTAACTCAATTTACAAATTCCTAGTACAATGAAGTACAATCCCACGACAAATCAAATAACTGATGTAACATTTCAAGGACACAAGTCAAATAGCATAAGATAGACAATGATAGCTTTGATGTTGACAATGCTTCATAATATTCAAGAGTTTTAATTCTACTTATAGCATCAAATTTTTTGAAAATACCTCAAAATTCATGCAATCACTATCTCACAGCTAGTGTAGACATCTCCTTTGAGATTGGGACATCTCTCTAAAATCAACTTCAACTTTGGGGATACATAGCTTTCTTGGATGGAATGTCCCTAAGGGGATGTCTCTAGGGAGACATCTTCTTTGAAAAGGATATGTCTGCTATTTTTGAAAAATGTCTTATGTGAATGCACTCCTCTTGACTAAGACATCTTCTACTTTTTGGAGACATCTTCTCAACTTTTGAGCTCTAGTTCTTGAGGCTTTCTCTTGTTGATTTAGCTTCCTCTTAATCCCTAGAACATCTTCATTTAGCTTGTAGTCTTTGTACTATGTCCATGCTCTCATCTTGCCCATGTAGTCTCTGCTTTGACATCTCTTTATAGATCTCATTCATGCCCTACAAAATCATCCCATTCCACAAACATTCTATGTTCTTCATTTTACTTAAGGTTTCGACATACCAAAAGGTCAACAATCTCTCCCTTTTTGCTGATGTCCAAAACTTAAGAAAATTAATGAGTCAATAAATAATTTAAATAAAAATAATCAATAAAAATATTAAGACATATAAATTCCAATGGTAGCTAAGGTTATAACTAGGATAATGGTCTAAAGCTCAAGGCAAAGGGTAGAGATCGCATGAAATTGAAAATGAAACTATACTATGCAAAGGTAAAAACCTATCTCTATAATAATGCAAAATACATAATCATGATAAGCATCATCTATCCATAAACTATCCACAAACTATCCATACAACTAGTTGCTAAAATTTCCTTAACATGTACAAAAACCACATATGTGCAAATCCACAACAAAAACCATAAATGTGTAACAAAAACCACATATGTGTACATCATCAAAAGTTGTCTTTCCCTTTTTGAACATCATCCAAAAGGAGAGACCACCAGAGGACTCTAATTATTCACCTCAATCACATCATCTAAATCTTTTTCCAAAGTAGCTACAGCTTGATAAGGTCTATAGGTTTCCTCCTCATCATCATCACTACTAGTACTAATACTAAACATGTGCTACTCATTGTCATCATCCAAGGAAGGTGGCTAGATAGGAGCTCTTCATGGACAAAGCTTCACTCAAAATAGAGATGAAGCTAGTGGATTTGGCTAGGATGGAACCTACTACGAGCATGAGGAAGCTACCTTTCTTTGATAGGTAATAGCATCAACACGCCTCCATTAGGATGAAGTTCCAAATATGCTCTCCATGGCTTGTTGCTCAAATGACCTAGGAGCATCATTCTAATGATGAAAACTAGGTCCAAGGTGCATGGGATCAGGATGCTTCCTCTAGACATGTGCTATTGATGCAGTAGGCTCCTCTGAAGCAAACTCATTTCCTAAGTCATAAGCTCAGGAAGGTCCAAGTACTGCTGAATGTCTTGATGGAGTAGCAAGATCCTCCTTACTTTCTAAAATGGAAGGAATGGTAATCTCCTCAAACTGCTACCCATCAAGAAAAAGAGGTACTCCAGCTGCATCCATTCTCTTATGTAGGTAAGAGAGATTCTTGTCAATCATCCCCAAGGTATGAGCAAATGTCTTAAGTAGCTTCTTTAGGGAATATCTCACCTGTCCACTAGTAGATTTGGACATTCTCAACTAAGAAGAGACCCAGGATGGTGGTGTCAATCTCTTCTTCTAGGATTGAGGTGGCTTGGTGTTGGGTCCTGCGTCATCAACATGAGAGAAGCTTCTCTTCTCTGCATACTCACCAAGGCTCCTCTTACCTTTGAGAAAATGCATTTCATAAATGGACACACCTCTCTAATGAATTAGCATACTGATAATGTAAGGATGTCCAAAGATCCTCTCTTTGGTGAACATACTCAACATGTTATGGTAGAGAGTATGGCCCAAGTCGAATGGCTATCCTATAAGAAGATAATATAGAATAAAAGCCTAGGCTGGTAGCAAATAGTTATAGCTTTCCCCTTTCACAATGATGTTACACAAGACAACAAGTGATAGAGTGGAAGCATCTGGAGACATCTTGTTCCTATAAATCCTTCCCCTACCAAGAGACATAGACTCTTCAAACAATGCATCACATAATTCATCCTAGGTAACAGGAATTACATCATTCATAAAAATAGCATGCATTGAATGAATGGTAACCTAGAATACATCAGCACTATAACTCCCAAGAATTACATTGACTACTTGAGAAGACACATCAATCACCAAATCCCCAACCATGGTAGTAAAAGCCCCAATAGCAACATTCGTAATTATAGTGTTACTATAAAATTCTCAAATAAGACTTTTAAGCACACAAGAATCCATGGAAATGAACGTAATCCAATTTAACTCTTGGAAGAAATTCATTAATACTTTCTACCTACGCAAAGGGAAGGAAAGAGAATGCTTAGAAATGATGAAAATGGTTAAAGTTACCTCAAACCAATGCTAAGTGTTAAGAGACCTGAACTGGGGGTTTTATATACTTAGATTGCTAGTGGATGCTCCACTTGACTTCTTTTTTTATGGTGCCCTTGATGTTCCAACCTTTTTTTAGATCATGGATTCATAAATCACTATCATTGATAAAGCCTTGGTCATTTCTCCTTGGTCATCTCATTGAAAATGAGTAAAAAATATGGGTTTGGATTTATAGAATCATAGCAAACAAGGGTTTTTAACGAAAAATTAGACATATCCTTTGAAAGATAGATGTCTCCTCCACACCTAAAACTATAGGTAGACATCTCTACTACATTGAGAGACAACTCAGGTAGGCATCTCTTTTTAGGAGTAGACATCTCTAGGTAGATGTCTCCTTTTGGAAGTAGACATCTCATAAGAGACATCTCTTCAAGATGTGGATTAACAAGATAAGGCATAGGGATGGCTGCCAAGGATTATAGTCTTAATAGACACTTACAATAAATGTAAAAACTTACCTCTACTTACCCTCCTTGTTGATGAAAAGATGAGAATGCCTAAGAAGATGGAGAAAGAGATTTTCCTGTTGAGGTACCTCTTCTTGCATTGACTTCCTCTATTTCCAAGGACTGCCTTCCTTTTACAAAGTTTCTGGAGAGGGTCTTTTCACTCTCATGTTCCTTCCTTTTGATTCTTCATACTTTCTTAGCTTCTTTATCCTTTTGAGTTATCCTCCATTCCTTTTTGTCCTATAAGAATTCCTTTCTAGGTGCATTTGGGTAAGACCAAGGAGTCTTATAATATGACCAAGTGTTCATATGATAAAAATTTAAATTGCAATTTCATTACTTGTGTCCAAATATATTATAGTAAAAACAATTAACCTTGCTATTATGATTAGAATAATCAAACCTTGGAGCTGCTCTTGGATGATATGTAGTGCCTATTGATACTTCAGTCTTTGGAGAAGCCTTTTGTTTAGATGGATTTTGTGTAGATGCTTCTTCCTATGAATAATATTCCTACCCACTTTTATCATGTGGACTTCTTCCTTATCCTAGAATGATCTAAAGAAACTCTTTTGCTTTAACCAGCCTTTTATTTACAAGCTTGGCATCTACAAGTTCTTCCTTAATCTACTCATAAGACTTGGTCAACTCTTTACTCTTAGCCCTAAGGTCTAAGATTTCTTTTGTGTAATCAAAATTTATTCTCTTTAAAGAAGAAACATCTTGATCCTTGGATTTTACTTACTTATATAGCTTTACATAAAGACCTTGAAGTGATAAGAGTTCCTTACACAATAGGTCATACCTCTCTTCCTCATTCTCAAATTGATCATCAAGTTTTTGAGCTAAGAAATCTATAATCTCTTCCATGGTTGTAACCTTTGGTCTAAACTCATATTGGAGAGTTTGAATCATTTTTATTATCACATCACTCTCAAGTAGATCCTTACCAATACCCCTAATTGCTACAACTAAATTATTAACTCTAGAAAAATAATCTTTTATCTTTTCACCTTCTCTCATTCTAAGTTTATCATATTTACTTTTCACCTTATCATAGGTAGCTTCTAGGGTTTCTCAAATTTTCTTAGCAATTTTATAAACTAGATATCCTATTAAATTCATACTTATTTAATGCATAATATAAACAATTTTTTTCTTTGGAATCATACATAAAATTATCTCTTTCTTCCAATGTCCATTTTCTCCACAATTTGAGGGCCTGTTTTACACTATCAATAGGTGGTATGTATCCTTTGAGAATGGACTCCCAAACCTCAAACTCCATGAATTTGAAGAAGCCCTACATCCTAGCCTTCAAGTAGGCAAAATTAAACCCATTAGAACATAGGTGGATTGGTGTATGATTTTTCCTCCATAATTCACTTTTGAATGTTAATGTAGATCACAAGAGTACTAGCCTCTAATACCACTTGAGGACTAAGAACTTAGAATGGGAAGATGAATAAGTTCCCCAAATCATAAGCAACACCTATCACACAAACACAAGAATTACGTGGTTTCCCAACTTGGGTACTTCACACTCAAAGGGAGATTCCTTGCACATCTCTAGACTTTGTTTCTTTCAAAATGTCGTTTAGAGGACACCACAACCTTTATAAAGCTTAAGCTCCACTAAGGAGAGTTTCATCGCTACAACAACTCTCAATCCTACAAGGTCATAAAAAGCTCAAGAGTGGTTTAAAGGATCCCACAACCTTTACAAAATTGAGCTCTACTCCGAAGTGTTTTGACACTACAAAACCACTAAATCCTGTAGAATCCTAACAAGCTCAATACATATGCCTTCTTACAAGAAGCACACCAACCTTGTAGGTAAACAAAAAACAAAAATAAATTACAAGGAAATAATGTAACTCAATTTATAAATTCCTTGTACAATGAAGTACAATCCCACAACAAATCAAACAAATGATGTGATAATTCAAGTACACAAGTACCATACCATAAGATAGACAGTGATGGCTTTGATGTTGACAATGCTTCACAATACCCAAGAGTTTGAAGTTTACTTATAGCATCAAAGTTTTTGAAAACACCTTGGAATTCATGCAATGGCTATCTAACAGCTAGTGTAAATGTCTTCTTCAAGATTGGGACATCTTTCTAAAATTAGCTTCAACTCTAGGGAGACATCTTTTTCTTGGATGGCATGTCTCTAAGGAGATATCTTCTTTGAAAGGGAGAAGAGACATCTTCTTTGAAATGGATACATCTCCCATTTTTATGAGACATCTTCTGTGAATTCATTCCTCTTGGCTAATATGTATTCTACTTCTTGGAGACGTCTTCTCAACTTTTGAGCTCTAGTTCTTGAGGCTTTCTCTTATGGATTTAGCTTCCTTTCAATTCCTAGAACATCTTCACCTAGCTTGTAGTCTTTGTACTTTTCCATGCTCTTATCTTGCCAATGTAGTCTCGGCTTTGACATCTCTTTATAGATCTCATTCATGCCCTACAAAATATCCTATTCCACAAACATTCTATGTTCTCCATTTTCCTTAAGGTTTTGACATACCAAAAGGTCAACAAAAATGATGCTATATTCCTAAATCTTAACAAATTTCACTACAAAATCTACATAAAAGTCCTAGATTTTGATGTGTCTCTATTTTATTAGCAAAGTAAACTAAGTAATCGATAAATGCATTCAATATCTAGTCATAGACATAAAAAATATCCAAAAACATTTAAAAACCTAAGTAATGTTATAGGGTTCTTAATTCCCATCATAAAATCAAACTAAAACATCATATTCTTAGCTTAAGTTTACTCTATATTGCTAGACAACGTCAAATTTAAGCTCTAAAATCCAATATCTAGCTAAATCTTTTAAAATCTTGGCACATTCTAAAATATCCAACACTATTAAGAATTTATGCACAAGCTTTTTTTATACTATAAAAATGATGCATGCTCCTAGACTTTTGATGTCTACCTTACTTTTGATCTTTCTTGCTTATTTTTTATGTTTAGTCTTCTCTCGATAGAAAATTTGACCTCTTGATTTTGATCCAAGTGAACATGGCTACCTACCTAGATTCTCTACTTCAATCTTTGATCTTGAGTAATCCTACATGTCAAGCATCTAGAACTCTAGATTCCTCTTTTCTTGAATTAGCATCAAATTCAGCTTCTCTCATATCCTCTTTAGATATTATTAAAGATGAGCTTATACCTCAATATGATCTTTCTTTCTTGGAATGAGAGCCCCTTTTAACAAAAAATCAATCAATCAATCTTCTTGTGTTAAGTTGCAAAGATGAATAAAATATTCTTTAGCTTAGTGTCCTTCTTTCTTTAGACCTTCAAGAGTCTATTCTAGAAATTGTGTAGAAGCATTTAATTACTTTCTCTTGGGGACATGATGATATGCTCAGTCTAGATCCAAAACTTATTCAAGATAATATCATTTTAGAAGAAGGTTCCAAACCTATCAAATAAAAGATTAGGAAGATTCATCTAGTCATAGCTCTTGTTATAAAAGAATAGATAACAAACTTAATAATGTTTCATACATCTGTCTTATGAACTATTATGATTGGATTTATAACATGGTTGTAGTTCCCAAGAAGAACGATGGGATTCATATTTGCATTAACTTTAGAGATATCAATAAGGTCACTCTTAAGGATAATTTTCCTTTATCTAATATAGATCAAATAATTTATTCTATAACTGGTCATGCTCTTTTATCCTTTATGGATGGTTTTTCTAGTTATAATCAAATCCAAATAAATCCAAAGCATCAATACTATACCATATTTATGATTCCTTGGAGAACATTTTGTTATAACAAAATGCATTTTGGTCTCAAATATGTTGGAGATACTTATCAACAAGCCATGACTTTTATCTTTAATGATATGATGTTTGATATAGTTAATGACTATGTTGATGACTTAACCATCAATTCTACCTAACCTACTGATCATTCTTCTGACTTAGATCAAGTTCTAGCTTACTATGATAAGTTCAACCTGCATCTTAATCCCAATAAGTGTATTTTTGGGGTTCTTATGAGTAAAATGTTTGGTTACCTTATCTTTCAAGATGACATAGCTATTGATTTTGATAAAGTCAAAGCTATTCTAGATCTCATACCTTCTAAGGAAATTCGAGGAATACATGTCCATCAAAGTCATCTTCAATCAATCCATCATTTTCTTTCCAACTTCATTGATTGTCTTCATCCTTTAACTCATTTTCTTTATAAATCCACTTATTTCATTTGGTATGAGTGCCAAAAGGTCTTTGATGCTATCAAAGAAGCCTTAACTATACTTCTTGTTCTCCATCCACCACAATTTAATTAATCTTTTTATCTTTACCTTTCTAAGTCTAATCATTCCATCTCTGTCATGCTCTCTCAATGACAAGAAGATAGAGTTGATCTTCCTATATACTACATATCTCACCCCTTTTCAGATTGTGAGACTAGATATTCTAATATTGAAAAATCTTACTTAGGTCTTGTCTTCATCCTTAAAAAGTGGAGGTACTACCTTCTAAATGCTAAGGTCTTTATCCTCTGTAAAGATCATATTCTTAACGTTATGACTAATAATCCTTCTAATAACCATTTCTTAGCTATATGAAAGACATTTCTTATAGAGTTTGATATTTTTTTCTTATCTCAACATTCAATCAAAGGTTAAGCTATAGTTGATCTTATATCTTCATCTAAAAGAATTGATACTATACATATCTTACAACTTAATATAGGAGATTCAGATGTTGTCCTTTATTTTGATGGAGCACACATATCCCTTAGATCTAATGTAAATTTTGTCCTTATCCTTTCTAATAAAAAAGTTCTTTATCAAGCTTACAAACCTGATTTCCCTCATAATAAATATGGTGCTCAATACAAATCCCTCATAAGAAGTCTCCTTCTTACTTTACAAAATTATGTCAAAACCATTACTATTTATAATGACTCACAGCCCATACTTCCTTATCTTTGAATGGCTAAGAAACTTATCTTTTCATTCCTTGCTCATACTTTGATCCATATCCCTCATTATAAGAAGATGCTAGGTGATGCACTAGTAATTATAGCCATTCATGGTGATCTTATCACTATGCAAGATCAACTCATCTAGTTTGTTTGCTTCACATTTGTCACATAATCTTCCAACACATTAGTAAGCATTATCAATGCAGAGTATGACAATTAGTAATATGTTGATCTCCTCCATTACATTACAACTAGGAAAACTCCTAGTCATGTTATGCTTACTCAAAAGAATGCCTTGCATAAACATAATCAAAATTTCCAATTAGTAAATCTTCATATCCTTTATTAAGTTTCTTCTATGGGTGTCCTTCTATGTTGTCTTAGTTCTATAGAGTCTAAGATACTCCTTGATCAAGTTCACTCAGGATTTTGTAGTTGACACTTAGGTTTACACTCTCTAGTTACTCATACAATTTCTTTAGGCTATTGGTGGCCAACCTTAGCCAAATATGCTTATCATATGGTTAAAACATACAATACTTTCCAAAGACATAGTTCTCTTATTCTTATTCCTTCATAAGGACTTAACAGGTTTCAAATCACCTGGCCCTTTTAAAAGTGGGGTTTAGATTTAATTGATGTCATAAATCCTTCTTTGTCTACTAGACATCAATTTATACTAACTACTATGGAGTATTTTACTAAGTATATAGAATTAATTCCTTTGCACTCCATCAAATTCCACATTATCTATCATTTCATCCTTGATCATATCATAGCTCACTTCATTGCACCTCTTCAAATTGTAACTAATAACAGACCTTAGTTCAAAAGTAAGGAGATATCTGATTTTTTCTCTATGTACCACATCATCCAATCCTTTTCAACACTTTATTATCCTCAACCTAATGGATAGGCTAAGTCCACTAATAAGGCTCTAATATGCTTTCTTCATATCATGGTTGATAAAATCTAATGTAACTAATACTTGAAGTTGTCTCACACCCTTTAGATTTATCATACCACTTTCCATAAAGCCACTAGTCATACCCCTTACTTTCTAACCTATGCTTGTGAGCTAATCTTACCAATTGAGTTCCATAACTCATCTCTCCATGTTGCTCTACATTATTGTTATTTAGATCAAGATAATAACAATATGTAATGCATCAAGTTGGACCTTCTCAAAGAACATTGACAAGCTACTCTTCATCATCTGCATGAATATCAAGTAGATATTTAACACCATTATTCCAGACACATTTGAGTCAGAGAGATCCATGAAGATGATTTGATACTATGCCATTTTTTGAACTCTAGAGATATAAAGTTTTCTCCCAACTGGAAGGATCCTTTCTTAGTGGTTAAACCTCTATAGAAGGATACATATATCTTATCTAATCTAGAAGGGCATCAATTTCTAGATTTTATCAACAGGAGCTTTCTTAAGTGCTACTACTTATAGCCATGCTATAGCACTAAACTTGCTACCTAACTAAGATCAAACGAGTGTTCTTTTAATAGAAATCTGCTATCTCTTATGTTAAGATAACAAGTTTGTTTTAAACTCTATTTTTCTTTGGCCTAATTTTGCTATCTTCCCCTATCTATCTCATTTTCTACTATTTATTTAGCTATTTTCTTAATATTTCCCTATGCTTTCTATCCTATTCTATTTTGTGTGCTCTATATAACTAGTGAGGTTTTTTGGTAACCAAATATCTCATTACTTTATGTGAAGATGTAATTAAGCATATTATTGAGTGGGATAGTGATGAGTTACTTAATCATGTATTTGTTATCCTTTTTGGCCATATAATATGAAGGATTTGGCTATGTTCCACTTCTATGGCATAGCATCATCCTCATGATAGGTGTATGGATGATATCCTTTTTCCTTTCCCTACTCTTTTGCTTTCTATTTTCATATGCTATTACTTCTAATCTTCCTATAGTATATTTCTCTCTTCTTCCTCTTATACCATCTCCTTTTTTATTTCCATTCCTCTCTATATTTAGCATTAGTAAGGATAAATTAATGTCTCTACCCCAATGCAACAAGGGAGTGTTAAGTATAGAGTGACATAAGGAGTGAGAAATTTACATATGAGAGAGGTAAGGGAGAGGTTAGATCTAGGGATGTAGCTATATTCCACTTTTGTGACATAGCACTCCATCATTAAAATATTTGCAATGTTCTTAACGTGCTTTCCTACTTTTTATTGTTTTCTCCTTCTAGCTCTTCACTAGCTTCCTTTCTTTATATATTCCTTTTTCTTTTTATACTCTACAATGGTGAGGCTTAACATGTATCTCTACTTTAATCTATTAAGGATGTGATTAAGATAATTAAGTGGGTCACAAAGTGTTTTTTCTTCATTTTTATGTATGCTTCCTAAGATCTATCCATGTCTCACTTCTATGGCATAGCACTCCACTATACATGTATTGCTGATATCCTAGATGTTCTTCCCTATTTTTCGTACTTCATTGAATCTTCTTGTAGTTACTTATTAGCTTGTGCCTTTTCATGATATATTCTTCTTCAGCTTTCTAGTAGTATCAATCAAGACGAGGCAATGGTGTACCTACTATGGCTTTTTCAGCTTGAGTTAAAGACTTGGGCACACTTTATGACTTTTTTAGCATCTAAAGTTATCTTTAGTAGTCTGTATTTGATATCTCACATCATTTGTAGCATCATTTCTAGTCTTTTACCTTCAACTTGTTACAAATAACATTTTGCATCATTGAATGCATCATTTTCACTTCATTGTAGTTTCAACATTTGGCATCAATTCTAGTGTTGATCCTAGTTTTCCTTCAACCGTAATGTGTAGTGTCAAAATTCAATTTTGACATCTCACATCAACTTTTTGACATCCAATGTCAATCTTCTCTTTGACATCTAGCATTAGATCTCTAGAGAGACTTTTGACATCATGCATCAAACTTTTGATGTTTGGCATTACTTTTTATCTAGAGCTTTGACATTTGGTGTTGCATTTACTTTTGACATCATGCATTAAATTTTAAACATCCAATTCAACATCTAACATCATCTTTCATCAAATTTTGACATTCTACATCAAATTAGTTTTGACATCCTACATCAAACCTTTTAATGTCTCACATTGAACTTGCATTCAATGTCTAACATCAAACTTTGTCTCCTAAATTTCACATCCTATGTCACATCTTTGATGTCTAATGTCAAAACTTTGCATTCTATTTTTTTCTCCTACCTACAACCTTCAAGAAGCTTTCAAAAGATTCTATGGGCTCCACTACATCATTTCTGCATGATCTATGAGGCATTTTTTACATATATATAGGAGAACATCCCTAAATATCAAGGGTTGACATCTATAATCATCTAGCTAATACTTTCAATTTTTAAATAGAGCTTATCAATGATTTTCTTTCAAGAGATCTCTTGTTCATTTTAGCCTTCTTTTACTTTTCTCTCTCTCCCTTGTTAACATATTATATCCCCTTTGTGCTATCCTCTTAACACACAAAGATTTGATAAGAATTAGATAGACATATCAATCTAATCTTCCTCCTGTAATTTTCAACTACTAGATCTACTTTTGTTCCTATGGTATTTGTATCATTGCACTCATTAAAGCAAGAACGAGGTGACACAACTCCTCATTAGATGCCTCTAATCTCTAGTACACCTCTAGAAATACATTTTTGCAAGTTTCTTTATTTCAACTAGTAAATTTGGGTTTTCCATTTTGAGATATTTTGTTTTTGATTTTTCCTAGATCTACTATAGATCTATTTTATTAGTGTTTTCTTTCTTGGCTTGCATGCATCTATTGCTAGATATATGTTCTCTCTATGATGTTTCAAATGCTTTCATTCCCAATCACACTTATGAATTACATTGTATTTTCTCTACACTTAGATATTATTTGCAAGGCATTTTTCTTACATGTGCCTAGTCCTTTCCTACTTGTTATCCACTGACATTGGAAGAACATGTAACTTGTATTATGGATTTATCCTTCGATCCCCACTCTACTTTCAATTTAAAAGAGATTCTCCAAAAGCTTAGTTTTCCTAGACTATTTCATGATCTCGGACTACCTAGCTCAATTTTGTATTTCTCTTTTTACCACAATTCCTACTATAACAACCAAAATTCTCATCCCATTAAGCAAGCTCCTGAGAGAATTGGTAGATGAGCAAAAAAATGACTAAGTATAGAATGTTAAGAAATAAAATAAGTATGGAATGGCCTAGGAGAGATATAATAAATTCTAAGTAAAGAACGCAAGCAAAAGAGCATAAAATATTAAGTATAAGATGCTACAATACAGAAGGAGGGTTTCAGTTTTCTTCCCAAATAAGAAAAATGTCTTAATTCTAAAGGAATTAATGTGTCCCTCCTAAGAAGAACCAAACTACAAGTGTTGATGAAAAATATAAGTATAATAAGATTAATAATAAAAACCCAATTTGTGGGTAAAATGTACATTTGAAGAGTGAAATATAACCTTTGCAAGATATATATAAGAATGAAGAAGCTGTAGAAGTGATCCAAAATCAATTTAAGGTCAAAATAGGCCTATTTTGACTAAGTATTCTAAGACTAACATGGGAGCTAAAAAAATTCTAACTTTAGAGATTGACTCTAGAGCTAACAATATTCTAACTCTACTGCTAATGCTAAGCTAAAAATATTGTAACTCTAATATTGATTCTAAGCCAAATATATTCTAACTCTCATGCTAAAGCTAATGTGAAAATATTCTAACTCTAGTGTTAACAATAAGCTGAAAATACTCTAGCTCTAGTGTTGATGTTGAGCTAAAAATATTTTGACTTTGGTGTTAATGTTGAGCCAAAAATATTCTAATTCTAGTATTGATAATAACTTCAGAATATTTTAACTCTAGTGTTGATGTTGAGCTAAAAATATTCTAGCTCAAGTACTAACACTACGCTGAAAATATTCTAACTCTAGTGCTAATGCTAAACTAAAAACATTCTAACTCTGATGTTGATGCTAAGCCAAAAATATTATAACTCTAGTACTAATGCTAAGCTAAAAATATTCCAACTCTAGAGAGTGATGTTGAGTTGAGAAAATTCTAACTTTGGTGGGCTAACATGAATGTTGCTTGATTGATGCAAATGCTACATTAGCACTAATAATATTATATGGAGGAGCTATGGTGATCATGAAGCACACAAGTAACATTGGGACACCTACTACATACACTCTTGATCCCTCAAAATCTTGTAAGGTGCTCAATATCTTAAGAAATTGGCTTGGAATTAGTCTTTTGAACCCTTATTTATAGGCCTAGAGTTGACAATTTTAAATTAGGATTACTACATCCAAGTTCATAGTCAAATGCATTTCATCTAAAGTTGATTTGGAGTTTAACAATGGAAAGTTTAACCTTCAAGTTTAGCAAGTATGGTCAGCTAGGTAGTTGGCATCAACATCAACATCACCAACCCTTAGAAAAATTTCACCAATTTTGTCTAAGTATTGATCTAAGCCTTCCAAGGCCTTGTTTGATGTCCAAATTAATATTGAGTGATGCTAAGATGATGCAAAGGAGCTTTTAAGGCTAAGAGATAAGGTTGAAGATTAATTAGAAGTGTTAAGAATTGTAGTTCTCAAGTTCCAAATTTAGTGATGGTAACACTAACACTAGCATTAGCATCAACATTAACGGTACCTAGCCAAATTCTTTCCACTATGTTCATGTTGAAGTTTTGTACTTCCATAACCTTGTTTGATAGTCAAACTAATGTTAAATGCTACTAAGAACATGCTAAGGAGCCTAAAAATATTGAAAAATATTTCAAATGATGAACCTAATTATCAAGGATCACAAAATGTAGCTTTTTAGGTTTTTGTTAATGTCAATACTAGAATTAGAAAAAATTTCCACAATTTTTCAAGTTTAAAATTCTAACTCCAAAGATGTCCAAACTAACTTCAAAGTGAGATGTAATGATGCCATTTGGATACTAAGAAGTCCATACACCTATGAAATGCTAAAACTAGATAACTTAGTGACTTTGAAATGATGATAATGTAGGTAAGATGACATTAACACTGACATGAACTTGAGTGTCACTTAGGGGAAAACACCTCAATTTAAGCCTTTAAACACTATCAAAAGTGTCCAAACTAATGTTCATTCTTTTGGGAATGATTAGGATCCATCATTGGAAATTGATAGAATCCTCAGATGCTAACAAAGATTGTGCTTTTAAGGATTTTTATAAAGTTCATGCTAATGCTAATAAGATGTTGAATGAGGATCCATCAAGAAAAGAATAGATGAACTAATTAATTTACTTGTAAGAGAAATGTTGGAATAAAGAAACATGAGAAGGGAAGAATGATAGGATACCACAAGTATAGTAATCATGAGGATGATGTTATGCCACAAAAGAGGGACATGGCTAGATTCTACACATAAGATGATCAAAGAGATATCATTAATGATGTTCATATCATGTCCCATTCATGCTTTCAATAAATCCTTATTGAAATAAAAACAGAGTCACTTAATCCTCCCTAATGCATTAATGAAAGAAAATGACAAGAGATAGAAAGAAGAAATTAGAGGAAGAATGGAGAAATATGAGATGAAGAAGATGAAGTTGAGAGTTGCAAAAATAGAAAATACTAAAATGGGGGAGAAATGAGGGATATCACTTGTATACCAAGATATAGTGTTATGCCATAAAATTAGGGCATGGCTAAATCTCATACTGTAATGATTATTGATGTTGATAATTTGATAAATTCCCTTCCTATCCTACTCAAACTCAATACACCTTTACATGGAGTAAAAATAATAAACATTCATAGCTAAGTGTATGAGATAGATCATTGATGAATATTTTTACCATAGTACGCTATAGAAGAAATATTAGTAGAACAAAATAAGAAAAGATTAAGAAAGATAGATAAAATTATATGAGAGAACCATAGAAGAATGATATTAGAAACTATAGAAAGAGAGGGGGGGGAAAAAGAAACAAGGAAGATAGTGAGGGGATTGAAAATAGTACAATAAAATATAAGAGATATTTTTACAACAAACCTAATGTTTTTTTTAGCAAAACATTAAACTAATGCTAATGCATAGCTTTGTGATCATGCTAAATATTTATTTTAGATAACACTATACCACTAGCTAAACTACCTTTAACTGGCCATAAATGAAGTACTCAGAATGATGATTACTTGATAATGACTTGAGAATAGGTAGGATAATGATGGGGGGGTGTCGGACCCCGAAAAGAAGATTTATTGAAATTAAAGGAGCATCAATTACAACAACTTGAATAAGTCATAAGGTTAAGGGAAGGGGAAAACTAAGAGCAACGTGAATGACACTCGGGAAACACCTTAAAAATAAACTAGTATTAGAGGAGGTACCCCAAGTTGGGACACAACCAAATGTTTGCACAGACTAGCTTTTTACAAAATAGAATGACATAGAATTTGATGCTAAGTGTAACTAAAACACATAGGTCTTTCCCATAGCTGTAGGAGATGAACCAATTGATGACTGTCCAGATTGAACTTGGATGCTTGAGATGTGAGTTGAAAATAGGTGAGGCGAAAGATCTGCAACGTCTCCAACCTGGTAAGCAAACATTTGTTAGAATACTCTGTCTTTTGAAATAGAACATTGCATCTTCGCTTCCAAATATAATATAAAATAATAGGTCTAATAACTTTCCACAGAAAATTAAGATTAGTAGAAGTAATGTTCAAGAATCCGAATATGGCAGCCTCTTGAGATAGCTTGTAGGATGGAAAAGCTTTAGAAGTCCACTGCCACACATGTTGAGCAAAGGGACATTGCCAAAACACATGGACAAAGTCATCTAGTCCACCACATAGAGGGCAAGTGGGATTAGGAATCCCAAGATATTCTAGACGTTTTCCGATAGG